>JAYKTE010119879.1:0-13460 GCA_036873565.1 Xipholeptos notoides | reverse complement strand
AAAAGCCCAGGGATGAGCACATAAAAATGGCCTTGTGCCGAACTTGGGTTAGTGCTCGACCAAGTAAATATCATATCTTCATCTTAAAGGCATTATTATATTTCATGAGTTACTGAAGTATATATCTCAAGGAATACATTTTGATATATTTTATTAATCGAGCACGAACCCAAGTTAGGCACAATGTCATTTTTATGTGCTCATTATAACCCTGGACTTTTGTAATCAGTGTTGCCCTTTACCTAGATGAGTTACTCTCGCGAGTTTAACGAGCCTCGTCTGCCAGAGCCAGCTGAAGGTTAATGTAGTGGTTTTTGATTGGGATTTGAACTCGCGTAATACGATTCCAGGGACCGAGCTTTTTCCACTGTTCCAACCTCGCTGCCCTAAATACATTTTAATATGCATTGATATGTGCATACAGATGCTAAATATATACAGTTGAAGAACTGTATATATACAGTTAACCGCAAATTTATGCACACACACACACACACACACACACAAATAGATATATTCCGTTTTCAGCAGTTGATTTTTCAAACATACTTGATTAAACAAAATTTATTTTTCCTTTTTAATAATTTTGTTTTAGATGTTTTTTTTCTGTCAAGCAAGATTTTTTTAGGTTGGGCTCCAAAGTATGATTTTTTTTCTTACTCAGCAGCAAGAAAAAAATCAAAAATAAAATTGTCAAGAAGAAAAACTACATCTTGTTTAATCAAGTATATATAAATATACAGTGGGTCCAAAAAGTTGCTGTGCAGTAGAAAATAATGTCTTAATGCTAATGGAGGACATTTCCAGCATTTGCTTTTAGATAAGCTATGATACTGTAAATAAGTAAGACCCTTTTATTGCTAAAAATTGTATTTTTTAATGTTTTATAATAAAAAATTTACTGTTTATTAGTTTAAATTTCTATATACCCATAGTGCACATTAACATTTTGGACACCGTGTATGTATATCTCAGGTAAAAGAAAGTTGTCAGGTAAAAGTTGTCTCAGGTAAAAGAGACATTGTTTTTTTCCTGAAACATAAAACAACACATGAAATTATGAAATTGTATTCAATATTTGGGCTAATTCTCTGCTTGTTAACTTTGGATCTGCCTCAACAGCACTTTTGATGGCCTCTGGAGCAATTGATTTCGGTCGTCCCAAATATGGCTTATCTTTGAGGCTAAAATTTCCAGATAACTTTACAAATCACTGTTGGTAATTTCAATTATTTAACATGTTCCTCCCATAAATAGTTTGAATGTCTTGTGCAGCTTCAACAGATGAAGTGCCTTTTTTGTATTCATAAAGCATGCAATGTCTCAGATACTCTTCAATGTGTGTTTGCATTGCATCTAGTAAGGTCCTAAACTAGGACTCAGTAAATATTGGAATGAATAAATGAAAGGACATGGTGTTATCATTTTAGGATGAGGGTGTGGAAAGGTCAAAACGTTGCAATTGCCTGTTTTTTTTTTGGGGGGGGGGGAGCATATGAAGCCTTTATTAAAATTTGTTATAAAATGACCACCAAGGAACAAAGAAGATAAAAAAGACAATAGGAAAGAGATAAATCTCGGTTACAAGTCAGGAGAGAGACAGAGAAAGAGCTTCATGCCAATCAATTAGGGAGGGTGAAACAATCCAGCATGGGAAAGCCACATTTATTTATCTCGGAATAATTGAAAAATAAAAATTAATATCTGTGTTGTTTTCATTGTTACCCAGAAAAATTTACACAATGTAAAAGAGTCCTTATTTTTTTTTGCCTCTAAAATGGTACATTACTCTCCAACTCGTACCTGGTTTGGGGGAATATTTGCAACAATAAATTATCTAGTTTTCACCAAATTTATATGAATGAATTAAAGAGCAATTATCTAGTTTTTAATAAGTCTGTATTAATAGTTTTAATCTAATCTAAATCTAAACAAATCACCCCAAAGCTATTATACTGTTTTTGTTGTTTTATTGTAAGGAATATATTTGAATAATAAGGACATAAATAAGGACTTAATGTTGTGGGCAATGCCAAATAGCCTTGCTTGTAACTTATAACTTATTTGTATTTCTAGACAGAAATAGATTCAATCCAGATGTTTTGATAGTTTGAATAATACTATTTTTGTTATATAATTTTGTTTTTTGGTCAGGGTGTTGCAAAAATGATTTCACATTTTCAATGATGATGATGATGTTGATGATAGAAAGGAAATGCTTGACAATGACTTCATAAAATATTGATGAAATATAAAGATAGAAAATGATTGATAGAAGAAAAAAGTGAATGTGTTGATATTGATTTTAAATTTGCAATAAAACATGAAATACAATATTCAGGTGTGTACATGTGTTTGGTCAAACTGTTCAAATTTTGCCACTTCTCTCTCCACACCCCCTCTCTTTTCTCTTGTCTCTTTATTTAAAGAAGTTTAAATTGTCTTCTTTTCTTTACATTTATAACAACCAAAAATTTAGACTTATGGAACACCAAAATGACATGAAATCGTCTATGTTTATGATAGTACTAAAACAACAGTATAAATGGGTTCATTACCTTGTATATTCATTAACATAACTCAGCATTAATTATTTCAAAGAGATTTGATATATTAATATATATCACACAGTTGGTGCAGGGGTTTGCCCCAGACTTCCGGGTTTTACTTCAGAGTTTTTCCTTCTCCTAGATGCCTTTCTTAACAAAGAGTAAGGGTGCATCTATCCCTGAGACACTTTAACTTTGGTCAAACCACTGCTGTTTGTTTCTTTACATACTTTTCTTCTGTGAATGGCAACCGTTGAGGCTAAGAAGCAAAATTAAATAACTCAACACTTTTTAAAAATTTCTCACTACTTTATTTCATATAGTCAGAAATAATAGCATGTGTTTTACCAGTTGATTGATAAGATTGATTGATTTGTTTCATGGCATATCAACATTTTCGATCATTTAATGCCGAGAATGATCATTTCTATCATCTTTTTTTCATCACATTGTTTTTGAATTACCCAAGTTGTACTATTTAATCCACAGCTGGAAGGAATATGGAGATTCATACCTTCCACAAGGGCATTAACTCGAATGTGAACGTAACAAAATGACTGGGTCCAAAGCCTGAGTGTTAATCCACTGTCCCAATCAGACTTCCTTTGATTGATAAGAGTTTGTTTTTGCTAGTTTACTATTAAAGGGTCTCCTACTGGGGACACTAGTTGACTTAATACTGGTTTGAGCCAAAAAAGAGAAAGGGAGGGAAGTAATTGTGGGTAATACTAGATTTTTACCAATTCTATTTTGTCACCATGTTGAACAAGCTACTATGCCAGCATCAAAACAAATTGCCATTGACAATAATAGTGTCAAACAAGGTGACTATTCTGGCATACCATGAGCATATTAAAAGGTTTCTCTTGAATGATGAAGGCCAATTGTGACAAATCTCTGCAAATTTTGGATTATAAAATCATTCAATTATTTCTATTTTGTGGTAAAGTTTCAATAAATTCCATTTAGGAAAATTAAAATTAATAAATTTTTAAAACAAAATAAAATAAGTTTTGGGGTTTTTTTTTTCACCCCTTGAAATTGTTTTTTCTTCTTTATTGTTCACATTTTTAAAAAAACATTTTTCTTCCCTCTTTTTTTTAATTAAGATTTTTACTTACTGCTGCCAAAAGATACTGAACTTGTGTCTATAAATATTTGTGATTTTTTTTAATATGTATTCTGTGTATATGAATATTGTATGTGTTTATATAATCAAGCATATACACACCCATATATATAGTATATAAATAATCATACGTATACATTGTGTATGCATAAATATATACATATATAAATATATATATCTCATCACATACATACTTGATGGGGGGTGTATAGACATATCCTTTTTCAAACAATGTTCGGTATTTATATTCATTATCTAAAAATGTCCTTAGCGAAGAAGAACAATTTCCTCTTTCATACAAGTTAATCTCATTACTTTTTGATATTGTAAACTCATTCAAAAGAAAATCATCTTTAATTTGTCAAAGCACATCTTTTGTTAACAAACTTTTCTTTTAGCAACTTTGGGACTCCTGATGGTTCAGATTTCGGGATAATAAATAAACATAAAGACATTTTTGAAAGCTAATGAAAAGATTGTCCAGATATGCATTAATGTTGATTTATAAGAAAAATGCAATAGAATTTATTATAATACATTATAATATTCAATTTACGAGGCATTGGACAGATAGGCAATTAGCTCTCTTATAGTAATGATTGTTATAAGGACAATAATTGCATATAATTAATCCATTGCAAGGGGTACAGACAATTTATACCTTTCCTAAGAGAATTTACCCAAATATTAACATGAAAATGAAATATTTTCCAACCAAATTTTTATTTTCGATAATTTCTTGTCAATATGAAATGCTATGGTAAACAGTCATCGCTAATTAATAAAACACTTTAAAAATAATAACAGAATGCCTGTCTGAATAATCTAATGAGAGCACTCTAAAATACACCTGCCTAGTTTGCCCTAGAATTTTTAATTCCTTTATTTCATTTTAATAGATGTCACCTTTCTTAAATTTAGTGACTAGAAATTATGTAACTTTTAGATTTTAGTTATGTTTTAGAAACTAAAGTTGTTGGGAGTTTATTTTCATAGAAAATCCTTAGTATTAAGTGGGGCGGAAATGGTTAGGATTAGGGGGAAATGATGATTTGCGATAGAAATGGTTACCAGATTCTTTTAAAGCACAACGAAATAAGAAAAATATTTTTTCGTCTACTAGTGTGACTAGCCTTAAAGTAAAAGTTTACCTGGGTGACACCCTTGGTAAAGGTATAATCTACCTTTTGAGAGTTTTCATTGAAAACTTTTCAATCCTGAAAAACAAGTTAAACTTTTGGGAAAGGTATGAATAATCTTATTTGACTCCGCCAAGTATATCAGGCAATTTTGAGGGTTTTTTTAATGAAAACCAAACTTTTGAATTAATGGAAGAAGACTACAGTAGTACAACAAAACACTTACTTGACGTTCTTAACTGAGAACTTCTTTCACTCTTACGAAATCAGGTGGGTGGGTTGGCTTTATTTCAATCAAAAGATTCGGTCACCATTACAACTCCCAAAATGGTTTAACCGAAGAGACCAAATTTATTTTAATATTCTAAGAATAAATTTTATTACAAAAATATAAGTTTTCGCGTTTTAGTTTCATGGCCGGTTCGGCTCGGTTGTGTTTAGCCCGATAAATGTATGATATTGATTTAAGTTACAGAAACTTTTTTTAAATGATATGCTTGTGGCCTCCTTGTCCAGGGCACAGGGGTTATATTTTTACTATTACTACCATCACTAAATTTTTTTAAAGTTATTAATTCTTTTCATTAACAAAGTAATAAAAAAAAACACCCAGAAATTGTCTCAGCAATAACCGTTAATCGGAATCCTTATAATACGCGAGTTAGTTCGAATCCCAGTCGTTCCGTTTACGTTCACATTTGGAATAATTGCGAAAAATATGAATCGCAGACCCTATTCCCCCCAGCTATGGAATAAATAGTGCATAAAATCTTCTTTTTTTATAAATAAAAACACGTACGTATGTTTATGTGGACAAAAGAAAGTTTTCTTTTTATTGGCATTAAATGACCTAAAAAGGTTGATATGTCGTAACACATAAAACAAATAACAGTTAAAATTGATTGATACACCATAACAAAATCCAAATTTGTACGAAACTTACTTTTTTCATACTTCACAGAATTTTACACACTTCACTTACAACTCAACTCCACACACAATTTCATTCACTAATGTCTAGTAATGATAAATCGATTTTATTGTCCAATAATAGAAAGAAAAAAAGTGTTGCAAGCTTTTGAGGAGATTTCATATTAGGGTGAAATATTCGAAGAAGAACCAGTGGTTCTGGTTCGGTCCGTACCGTCCACTCTCCACTGGTCCGATGTTATGAATGAATAAATTGCCTTTGTTCCAGTCCAGTCCAGTACTCCACTCCAGTAGTAGTTAGTCAGTCAGTCAATTCATCAATATGAATGAATGGCGGATGAATCTCAATACACATTATTATTCAACCATTGAATAACGATTAATTTTTTTTTTCTAAATTTCGGTCTTTTAGTCTGCATAAAAACACCAAACAGAAATCCTTCATTTTTGGCTCTACAGATTTAAGAAAAAATATTTTAATTTTATTTCCTCATTATCACTTTAAAAACAGAAGACTGTTTTTGTTGGGTTCGTTACGTTTGTTTTCGGGTGTTTTTTATGTTTTTTTTTCTTTAGTAGTTCATTTTATAGAATTTTTTTTTTTCAATTTTAACTTTTATATTTCGATTTTATTTCCATCTTTTTATTGCATGTGAGGAAGAAAAGAAAAATGTAAAATAAAATACAATAAAACGTTCCGCCCACCACCACCACACACACCGACCGCCCACCACCACCACCACACCACACCACCACACCACACCACCACCACTAGTCATAATTCTACCGAATATTCGTTTAAGAAATTAAAAAAAAAAAAGAGTTCGTTCATTATTTTGTTTGTATTTTTTTATTGAAAAACGTGGACTCAAACCGAAGAAGGGAATGGGTGACGATTTTTGAAAAGAGTAATTTCATTCTTGATTAACTACAAAATATTATGATTATATAATGATGATGTCTGGGTGAGTAGTCTTCTAGTCTGTTGTTCATTTAACTGTCTGTGGGTACTCTCTGACCAGCCCAGTCGGTGCGTGTTGGTTGTGTTGTGCTTGTGTGTGAGCATGGGGTATGAGTGTGCACACACACTACTACTGGCACTCATTTACAGAAACGAACGAATGCCGAGTAGTATTAGCAACAACCAACATTTAATAGGTAAGAAAAAATACCCAAAGATTGCTTGTTGACTCGTAAGTTTAAAAAAAAAAGAAAACCCATGATATTTTTATTGTTAGTGATTCTTGTTATTGTTTGTTCTTCAATTTTGCGAATTTTTCTTTTAACAAAGAAAAAAAAATCTTTTTGTTAATTCGTATTTTAAAGTATTTCTAATGAATGGGTTTTCTTTTTTACGTGGTTAATAAATGAAATCGAACCGAACAACAACCGGAGACCAGTAGTAGTAGTCCAGTCCACTACTGGTCTCCGGTTGTTGTTCGGTTCGATTTGGCAGTCCAGTGACACGGGACACGACACGACACATCGTAAAAGACACCACACTAGAGGAGATACATTTTATTTATTTTAGACTTACATAACATAAAGTTTAGTTAGCTGGAAATGCACCAGACCACCATACCACCACCTCCACCACACACACAGAGCACATACACTACACCAACAACAACACCACACACACCACCCCACTAATTTTAAATTTTAGTGTCTTTTCCCCACCCTGCCCCGCTTGTCTGTGTTGTTAGTTTACTGTAACGTCTCTGTCCCACCTCCTCTCTCTGTCTGTCTATTTCTCTCAAGGAAAAACAAATCTTAGATTTGTTCATTCATGTGCTGATGATGTGGATGTATGGGTGTTTGTTGTTGGTTCAATTAAGAATTTTTGTGTCGTTATGCTTGGGTAGTTAGCACCAATAACCACCACCGCCACCACTAATTGCACTGACTGCAACTGAACTAAACTACTCAAATAACTAAACTGCACTTACTGGGTGTCAAACAAAAATTCCTTGACTTTTTTTCTTCTTTATTTTGATGGCTTGTCTGAGACAAGCCATCACTCTTCTTGTGATGGCTGTCTTTTCACAATTAAGTGACAAAAGAAAGGGAATTCCATTTACTCACTCCATCATCATCACCCGTCCCGTCCTCCCCTCCATAGCCGATATCTCTTTTTATTTATATTTCTTCTTTTTTGTCTCTATATATTCATTGATCTCTCAACTCTTTTTTTAATAAAAGGTTTTAGTCACTGTCTGTTTTACTAATCTATTATTATTATACCTCGCTTTCTGTGTTCACCCCCTCCTTGTCTGTCCAGCCAGCAGAGCCAGAGAGAGCCTCTTCTTGTCAGTTCGCGTGCGACTGCGACTCGAGTTGAATAATACGTTCTTCCGAGAAAAAGAATTAACGTATTGTTTCCTATTTATTTTAACATTCGTTCCTCTTAAATTTTGCAATTATTAATAATTACTACTCAAAATTTGAGTTCTTTTTTAAAAGTATTATTTTTCGTATAATAAACGAGACATTTTGGTACTCATTCCGCAAACACATTTTTACTTTCAATTTAATCAAACACCATTCAACCTTTTTTGTTGGTTTATTTACCAAAATTTAATTCGTTTATTTACTTACCTAAATTTCTCTCACTTTATCTTTGTTTTTGTTTAATTTCAACAGTAACCCAATGGAACCCCATTCTTTTTTTTTTTTTCGTACACACCCTATCCCACCAACCATTCAATATTTCTAATTTGTTAATTTACTTGAATTAAGCTTTTTTTTGCGGGTTATTACGTTATAAACAAATTAAAAATGCTGAATGGTGTGGAAAAAAGGAGTGGCGAGTGCAAGTAGATTTAAGTTGAAATTAAAACTAAAGATAAAAATTCATAGGTAAGTAAATAAACGAATTAAATTTAGGGAACTAAACGAACTAATGAAAAAGGTTGAATGGTGTTGGTGTTTGTAGGCTCATAATGCGTAAACACTTGTGCGGAGTGCGGTGGTGCGGGGCGTTTGTTAAAATTTGTAAGTAAAAATGTATTTGCAATTGGACCATCCGTGCAACTGCCACAACTAGTACCGAGATGTTTTCGGCATAACTTTTTTAACATGCTTTTTCTCGGTCCTTATCATGTCCTGTCATCAAATGTTGTTTTCCTTCGACTCAATTTCCATTTAATTTCTCCAAAACCATGTTTTTTGTTGGGTTTTTTTCCTTAATTTCTTTTTAAATAATTTACTGAAAGATTTTCTTTAAACATTTATTCATAGTAGTAGTACAAATATAACTTTTCAAAATTAAATTTAAATCCCTTTGCTTTTATTTAGAAACTCATGTTCATTTTTTTTAAATAACGCAAAACAAAAGTATTTTATTGAAACTAGTATACTTACTACAGACTTCTATAATAGTTAATTGATTCGTTTTTTTTTTATTGAAAATCGAAACCCACTTTTTTAGGTCGCTAAACTTTTACTGTCTTTCTTTAACCCCGTTTTGACAGGAGTGTCGGGTGCACTTTTTGCACTGCAGGCAGCAGCAGTAGCGGCAGCAGCAAGTAGGGCAGAAACGAGTAAGATGAAAAAATATCCATTAGTTTGATGAAAGTAGAAAAATGTATATATTTTAAAAACAAACAAATCTATTATGACGAAAAATATTTTCAGTCTATTAATTTGAATTTTAAACCTTACCGTCTAGGTTTTGTTTTGTTTCACGGATGGGTCTGGGTCGGGTCAGTCGGAAGTTTCAGGTAAACGAAAAATCGTTATTGTTAATTGGTTCGTTTTTTTTTTTTTTCAATTTCATAAAGTTGTAATTGTATTAAAAAAGTATGAAACATAAAAATGAAAATATTTGCTTAATTTCTTTCTTTCTTTTTTTTGTATCACATATTTCAATTATTGCTTTAAAAAAAGTTATTCCAAAGTTTGATCTTGTAAAAAAAAGTTTGAATAAAGATAAAATTGTGTGCTAAAAATATGCAAAAAGCAAAACTTCCCTTTTGCTTTTTTACTGGAAAATCAACTTTCGATATACCATTAGGGTTTAATTCCCTGTAGTTTTTATTTATTTGTTTGTTTTGTTCCTAATGTCATTATTTATTTCATTCGGCGAGTTATATAATTTCATCGTCAAACGAACCCCCCTCCATGAAAACACACATATGATTGCGTAAACGAATAAATTATGGTTTGGTCCCGTCTTAAATCGCAAACAAATCTCTTATTTTTAAGTTTTACCTAAGCTAATGCCGTGTCGTGTGTTTTGTACCAACCGCCATAAAGCGTAGTGTCGTGACAAACATTTCAACAAACAAATCTATTGAGTTTGCTTGCTCACTCACATTTTGATAATGTTTTTTTTTTCTTTTAATTTTCGAATTTCGCACAAAAAATAATAAGTTCATTTTGTTTTTACTTAGAATTTTTAAAAACATCTACATTTAAAAGTGTGTATTTTGTTTTTGTTAAATTAATGAAGCTTCTTTTCTTTGAAGTGCTTAAGTTCTGTCTTCGCGCACGCGCGTGTGTGTGATTTGTTGTTGTTGATCGATGGGTGAACATCATCATCATCACTGGAGTTGCTGCAAGTGGTGTGTACATGTGCCTGTGCCACAAATAGTCGAGTCTGGGTTGTTGTCAATGGACAAGGGCTAAATTAATAGGAGGCTAAAACATATTCAGTTTCCAAAGTTTAAATTTCTTCAAGAATAAATCTGTATCGATAAAAGTGAAGATATCTGTGAAATTGGCCGAGGAACACAACACACACACACACACACACACACACACACACACACACACACACACACACACACACACACTGACTTTTATAGATATACAGATTTTTTAAGAAATCCCTTTTGCTTTCAGGTGGGGGGGGGGTAGGGGACGGCGAGACGAGATCAAAAGAAAGTATGGTGTTGGTGTGTGTGTGTTGTGTCGCCCTCAAGTTTTTCAGTCTTAGCTACGTTTTTTAAATAAAATTTATTAATGAAAGAAAGGGCTATTTGAAAAGTTATTTTATTTACATGTTGTTACAGGAGTCTAGTAAGTAGTTGTGAGATTAGAAAACTCGTACCTTTCCTAAGATTAAGTTAAGTTAGTCTTGAATGGACTGGACTGACTGACTCGAATTTGAATTTCGCGTACGACGATTACTCGCAATTTACAAATTGCCGGTAGTGACTAAGTGCTTAGTGCTCACTGTTACTGTGGGTGGCGGCGGCGCTGACTGAATAATACAAACGTATTATTTATAGGTGTGTGTGTGTAGTGTAGTTAGTGTGGTGGTGCTGGTGCAGGTGGTGACTGGTGCAGTCAGTGGTGCACTGGTGCAGTGGTGCACACTCAGTGCACTGGTGGGTGGTGGTTTAGGTTTCTACTGTGGTTTTGGTGGTTTACACTGCCTGCCTGCCTGGCTGTGTGTGTAAGTGTAGTAGTGTAAGTGTGCAGTCAGTCAGTGTGTGCACTCACTCGTGTTTGCTGATGTTGTTTCAAACTTCAAACTCAAAATAAATTTTAACAGATTTTTTTTCCTTAAAAGTTTTTCTCTAACAAAAAAATTATCAAAAACAAACACATTTTTGTTTAAAATCATTTTCTTTTCACATCTCTTTTTACGCTCTCTGCGCGGAGAGTTCAAACGCACTAACGCTCAGTTACGACACTTTACGCTAAAAGCATTGTAATGAATGAATGAATGGACACTACTGGACAGTAATAATAATGGACACTCATTTTTACTTAACCCGACCGTACTGAACAACGAGTTGCCTTCTTTTTTTTCTTCTCACTTTAATTACGTTAGTTGTTTATTGTTTGTTATGCTAAATTTTATTTATTTAATATAATAATTATAATAATAATTTTTGCACCGTCAGATTAATTCTTGAGTTGAGTTTTGACTCCCCAGTTCTGTGACTATATTTTTTTTACCGAGAGGTGGCTAATTTAAATTTGTATTTGTCTTTTAATCATTTACTTTTTTACATACCAACCCGAACCTATCCCTAGAATAGGTAACTTGCTCGATAAGCAAATTGTCGGAATTTGTTCCCAGTAAAGCAAATTTTAAAATTTAGTTAAAAATCTGGTCATATCAAATTTGTGTGTCTTGTGTCCAGCCACTGTGTGGAGTATGTTACTGTTGAAATTGTATTGTTTGTTCCAAAAGAAATTAAATCTAATAAAATAAAAATTGAAAAAAAAGAAACAATAATATTTTTTATATCATAATAAAGATTTTAAAATGCCATAATTTGTAAAATAATGGTGAGAAAGAAAACTGCGGCGGCTCGTGTTTGTGTGTTTAAAAGTGAAAACGATTCTATCTATCTGCGATTGGTTGAATCGTGTATTTTTTGTCACGCCCCCATCTCTCGCCCCCGCCTCCTCCTACGTATTCCTCAGTGGTTTTTTTTTTAGTTGCTTTTCCCAACCCATACCTCTCATTCCCCCTTTGAGGTCGCCTCCAGTTTCTTCTTATATTCCAGTAATCCATTCCATTCATCCACAGTTACTTTGCCGTGGCTCTTGTGAAGATATAAACTGTTTCTGTTGTTGCGTGGCCACAGGGTCTACGAACGACGGCTGATCAACCAAACCACAAACAGCATCCATATTTCACATCTTATTCATTCATTCTCAATTCCGCATTTTTCCTCCTGGTCTGTTTTTCTCTTAGGATTTCTTACAGAAATACAGGTAAGGAGTTTTGGAAAGAAATTCAATTTTCTCTCTCTTTTTTTTCCCCAGTTAATTTATCCCTTACCTTTCCGGTGTAAAAAAAATATATTAATAAATAAATAAAATAATAATGAAAATGGAAAAGAAACGTTAAACGTAATTTTTTGAAAGGGGAAAAAAACAATAACTGAATGAAAAGCATTTTTCTTTCTCCTTTTATTTTTGGAATTTTTTTACATAACATTATTACATAACTTTTGTATTTTCATTTACGCTCAATTGTCCTATCGTTAAATTTATAACGTTTCGGCTAATTAAGGCCAAAGAAATCAACCGAAATTTAACAATAATAATAAAAATGAGAACGAGAACTAATTGTACAAATTATCGAGCCTTCTCAAGGGTTCCGAAAAAACAATTATATAACTAAGTTCTGTTTGTATTGTATTTTTATTCTTAACAAGATACATTTAAATTCAAGGAATTATTTATTTATCTCCTCTCTAAATTTCAATGAGCCGATTAAAAACCCTTGTCAGTGCTTTAAGAGCTTTTCTCGACTTTTTAAATCCGTTTTTCCCCAAAAGAAAAAAAGACATTTCAGTTTCGTGTATTTTTTATTTCGTTCACTTTCAGCAAAAATTTAGATAAACTAGTGATGGGACAATTCCTGGAATCATTAATCGGGTATCGGAATCGGAATCGCATCGTTAAATAAATACCTTAAATTTACGATTCTTTCATTACGATTCTCTAAAATTTTTTAGTTATTTAAACTGTAATAGCAATACTTTTTTTTCTTTTTTGAAGTGAGATTAATAATACTGTTAGGAATTTAGGATAGAAACGTCTTAAAACTTTTTGATATATCTAATATGATGTATAAGAAGTTTATTCATTATTTCAAAGATAATCGTAATGATTTTTCGGAATCCCTGGGATGAGGCTTGATAATTTGTACAAATATTTTTCGGACTGCTGTCTGTCTGTCCTCATCCATGTTATTGCGGTCTTCACAACGTTTCGGCCGATTCGCCCTCCGGCCGTCTTCAG
>JAYKTE010119878.1:0-23010 GCA_036873565.1 Xipholeptos notoides | reverse complement strand
TTGGCAGAGAGAGGGAGGGAGGGACAGTTGGCAGAGAGAGGGAGGGAGGGACAGTTGGCAGAGAGAGGGAGGGAGGGGCAGTTGGCAGAGAGAGGGAGGGAGGGACAGTTGGCAGAGAGAGGGAGGGAGGGACAGTTGGCAGACAGTGGGAGGGACAGTTGGCAGACAGTGGGAGAGACTGAGCAGAAAGAGTTGGGGGACAAGAATAGAGTGAGAGAGAAATAAACTTCAAAACAGCTGAATAAATTACAAAATTATCTGGCTGCAATTTCAAAAGCTTTTTTTTTTTCAAAAAGAAAAAAAAAAGAAAATCACCACCATCATCATTATTATAATGACTATCATGCTATAAATTGTTATTATTTTACAGCAAAATAATCTATTTATTTTTCTTGTAAGAAAGGCCACCAAAAAAATGACTCAAACAACGGGTAAGGTTTTTCTGTGCATCTGACAACAAAATTCTTAGTCTCGCATGGTGACGCAATATTCTCTCCTTGAGCGTGTTCGACTCAGGATGGATATTGAAGTTGTAAAAGTCCATCCAAAGTTAAACCGGTAGGCCACCATAACAATTTTACAGAGAGCTTTTTTTTCTTTAATAATAATCTTTTTTTTCACATCCATTATTTCTTTCAGACACACAAATGCACTCAATAGTCATCCATACATGCAGTCTCACTCTCTAACAAACACATACACACACAGATATGCACACAAATCCTCATTCATATATAGGGAAATCCATTTGGAACGATGAATAGACACTTGAGTTTGAAATCATACTCTAAGAGTTCAATGACTATTTTTTCAGTTACGTTCACATCAGTGCTAATATCCTTTGGAAAGATATAAAACATTTCTCTCAGCTAAAGATTTAATAGGGCATATGGTTATATTCAAACAATGTGTTGATGAAAGAAAGGCCTTTATCAAAAATGATTGTTCTTTGCATTAAATGATCTGAAAAGTTGATATGCGGTAAAACAAACCAATCAATTATCAACCTTTCATTTATACAATCATTTTCTCCTCCTCTACCACATATATGGAGTCTCTATTTCTTCTACATATACTCTTATTATTCATTAACCTAGGACAAAGCTTGTAGAAAATATATATCCTTCAGCTAGACCCTGATCCACATGACTTCCAAAACTTTGATAAATTTTCTCTGGGCTAAGACCTAAAACATTTTTATAAAATCCTGGACCCAAATCCTGATTGAGATTATCTATCAATTTTTATGACAACTTCCTTATGTTAATTATTTTCCCAATAAAGTGATAAACATACGAAATAAAATGATTAAATAATCTACTGGCAGTAAGTAATTATGTTCCAAAAGATTTCAATTGAAAATAAGTCTATTAAAAACCAACATGTTATTCATGCTACCTAATTTTCTCATTAAATTCCTGGAAACCATTTTGACAGGTTATAGAAAGATGTAAATTGTGTAAAACTATCAACAGATTCTGTACTCACACACATACCCAATAAACTATATATTTTCTAAAAGAAAAAAAAAAAAGTCAGTTGTTCTTCAGATTTGATGTAAAATGAATGGAAATTACATCATGTGATCTCATTAAATATTCAAAATGACTGCCAATTGAAGTTTGATAATTCAACAATTTCTGATTTTAATAACTTCACTCAGCCTCACGCCTTTCTATTTTTACATTGAAATAGTTTTATATGACATTCCGCACATAGGAAGAAATTCCTTCACATAAGAAGGTTAAGTAAGAATAACTTAAGAATATGTAAAAAGTTTAAAATTATCAATTTATTTATACTTATTTTATGGATTTAAACTTATTTTATTGAAAAAATATCAAAAAACTCTTTGATAAATCTAGTTACTCCCTAATCTTCTTAAATTATGGAAGGGTTAGGGTATATTAAACTACTTCTTCATAACCCAATCCACTTCAAGGACAAAATAAACATACAAAAGGTTAATAAGAACTAAATCCATTTTAAACATTTTTCTGTTATTGTTGTCCTTAACCAATGATATAAAAGTGACAAAAAGCAAGTTAAAACAAGCTTGTTTATATTTTGAAGCAAGATCTGTGGTTGTGAATGAGTGGGTGGGGCCGGACTAGGAAATAGGACAACTCAACAAATTCCCCATTTCCCCATCAGCAAACCTAGTTCATTTGCCTAACACACCCACTCACTTAGTACCCAAGCCTAGACCCTATAGATAAACTATTTGAATAAATGTAAAAACTTCACCATAGTAAACAGAATAGTTGCTGATATCAAATTTCTGCATAAAAGTTTGGTTGTTTTTTTTGTTTCTTTTTGTTGTTTTTTTCAAAAACTAAGTGGCCTTATTTAATTATGATTCATGGTCATTTATTTCTGATCATTTTAATTTTTGTTTCCAGTTACAAACAATAAACTTAGTGGAATGATTTAACTGTACACAATACCAAACTATCAGAATAATTACTTATATTTCTTAAAAAAATAAAAACCTAAATTATAATTATAAGAATAACGAAAAAAAAAGTAGCCTGGAATTTTTTTTTTTTATCCTTGTTTTTTTTCTGATGTTGGATTATGGAGGAAAATAAATACATTTTAATTAGATATACATTTTGTTAATTATTTCATTGTCTTCTTTCAAAGCATCCCAACGCTGAGTTTATAAAAAGGATAAAATTTGCAACTGCAAAGCAGCAAAAGAGTCTTTTCCTGAAGATGGAAATTACTTAGAAACTTACTTACCCGGTAAAACAAGCTAACTATAAAAGATTTCACACTAATCAAGTGTTTGTGGAGAGCATATGCACTGTTTCAGACCCTCCTATATTCTTCTAAGCATTACAACATTGAGTCTATAAAAAGGATAACATTTGGTAGGGTTTAAATCTGCAAAAGCAGCAAAACAATTAAACTTATTTATATTGTTTGTTCATAGAGAAGACATTTCTCCAAAAACTAATTTTCAGAAAATACTGCTTTAGTCCTTTTTCTTCTCATTTTATTGTTTTTTTTTTCTTCTATTTCATTTTCAATAAAATAAGAACAATCAATAATTTTTGTTATAGTTGTCTATTTTTAGCCGTAAAAATCAGGCTAATTATATTGAGATTCAATGAAAGAGTGAATCCATTTCTACATCAGTTATCTGAAAATCCATCACCAAATCAATAACATCCTAAAAGACTTGATCCGGAAGGAGGACGAGGAGAAAGGGAGGAATAGGAAGTGAAATGTAAGTTCCTGATACAGAAAATGAAAAATAGTCTTTGCATTTTTTTTTTAAATCTTACAAAAAAAAAAAAAAAAAAGATAATCTGAAGAAACAACGGTAAAGGAAAAAGACAGAATTTTATAGTTTACAAAATGGCTTTCAGGTATAATTTCCTTTCCTGGCTTTGGGTCTCAATATTTATTCTTTATTTAGGTAAGACCAATTGTATCCTAGAATTTCCAAAAGCTTTCCATAAAGAACTGAATTAAGTTTAGAAAAAATAATGCTCATTTTGTCCATTGTTGACTTCAAGACTCCTTTTCCTTATTGACAATGAAATTCTACACTCCCTGAATTAATTTCTACAGCTTAGAGGAATTATTTTTGATTTCCAAGTAATAAAGTTCATGCAAGGTGGGGTAGAGATGGTAGGTGTTTAAATTCTATTCTTTGCTTGTAAATTCATTTGTTAGCACATTATTTTAGTTTATATAAAATTCAGGAAACAACTGTGTGTAAAAACAACTGTGTGTAAAAACAAACCAGAGGACTCCTGTCCTACACACCATTGAATAACATCAATATCAGAAATTGAAAAGAAAAGTAAAATAAAAGATATTTTAAAAACAAGTATCTAAGTAAATATGTAATATAATGACGTCTCAGTCATTAAATTGCGGCTTTCGTAAGAACATTCTAGCTGTCATCTTATTGAGTGTAAAAAGGTTTTGCTGGTCAAGATATCACATGTAACTAATGACCTTTTGAGTAAGGAACACGTGATACCAACAGACATTACACAAGGTTTTAGGCTGCGTCACGTATTAGGCAGAATGTCTTTAAACTTTCTTTAACGAGAAAGTTCTATCAAGATCATTATATAAGTAAATCAAACAGCCATTTTGAGTAGTTTTGAAAATAGATGTCAGTGAGGTGACATATGACGCGAGTCCCGTAAAGCCATCAACTCCGTAAAGCCATCAACTCCGTAAAGCCATCAACTCCGACCAAATCATAACAATCAACCCCAAAAGAAAAGGAAAGAGAATTCTTCCCAATTTTACCCCAATAGTTGCGAGACGAGCAGGGAGAAAGAGGAAGAGAGGATGAAGTGTCAGAGACAGCCTTTTTGTAAACACTCAAGCTGCTGTAATTGCACGAAATGAAAAATTCGATCCCCCCCCCCCCCAAAAAAAAAATCGTGCTTCAAGGTTTTTTTCTTTCTACGAGTTCCTAGTGAACTACACAACAAACTTTTTGGTCCTATGGTACAAATATACATATCCATTTTTGTGAACTGTTGTGCTCATCCTTATAGTTAATGTTTTCACAATGTTTTGACCAACTTATCCGCTGGCCTTGTTTCGGAGCATTAACTGTGACTGGATAAATTGACCAGAACATGGTGAAAACATCAACTATATGGATGAGGACATCAGTCCACAAAATAAATACACAGATTATGAAGCCTCATCTCAAAGGATTTCCAAAAAATTGATAAGTATGTATAATAAGTACATATACTAAGTAAATGTATTGTAAATCAAATGAAAGTTTTTTTTTCTAAATACATAACAATGTTAATAGTTTAGGAAGTTCTAGACAGACCAGTTTTGTTCTTATTCTGAACTAATCAGTAAAACAGCTCCTTGGTTTGAACTTGCACAGCCAAAGAAGACAAACAGCTTAGAGTCTAAGAAAAAAGCAAAACTAAAGACTAAGTAGAAAATAAAAAATCTAAATCCAAAATTTTCCATGAATCAAAAACTAAATATCAATGACATAATTCTATATTTTTAAGTATATAACACTAAAAATGCCTAAACAATTATATTAATGTCAAGACTATTTTGATTTAATTATCCTAACAAAAGGGAGGGGTTAATCTACACAAATACATTCATTTCTACAATTTCTTTTATGGCTAGACAAAGTATAAAGTATTAGAGTTGGGACAAAATGAAAATAGTACATATCAATATATCAGTATAAAAGTTTTTATAAAGATTCTCTGAAAAAATGAAAAAGAAAACCTCAAATGAATTGTTAAAAAATGATAAAGTGAATAAATCTGCAATAATTCCTTGGTTGGCAACTATTTTCAAGAAAAATAGTTTATTCCTAGATAAATGTTTTTTCCTCTTTTAAGTAGTATTTCAGTGTTGGTTTTTAACATGGTTTTTATGAAGAAAAAAACATATTAAGCAAAAACTAGACAAGTTGCCTTCAACATTTTCCAACAGAAATTTCATATACATTGTCATCTTCTTACCTCAACATCTGGAGTAATTTATTAAGAGATAAAAAAAAAAGTAACATTGTGTGCCCAAAAGTAGTGTGTTATTGAGTCTCACAATACCAGAGATGTAGTAGAATCCTCACTACAAAATATATGAGTTGTCAAGTATACTAATTTCTATCTGAAAAGGGATGAGAAATGACAAGAATTTGACATAGAAATGTATCTGTTGCTATTCTGAAGTTTACATTTCAGATAAACATTCATTGCAATCAAAGATAAATTGAATAAGAACAAGTTGCCTTGTTTCTGCTGGGTACACTTGTTTAGACAAGACAAGTAAAAAAAGAAATCAGACTTAAAACATTGGGTTTTCCTTCTGAAGATCTAATTGTTTTGATATTGTTATCTAATTTGTTTGTTTGTTCCTCTCTGAGTAATGAATACATAAAACTGGCCTTGTGCCTAACTTAGGTTTGTGCTTAACCAAGCAGATATATCCACTAAGTGTGTGGTAGCTTTGTTAAAATATTATTTTATTCATGCAGTTCTCTTCAGTGCAGTCTAAAGTTAGCCCATTATTGACCCAAATCATGATTGGCTTAGCTCAAGGATCCACATGGTAGATTTGTTGACAAGCAGAAAAAAAACATTTTTTTTATATATCACTCTTTTATTCTAACATTGATTAGAATGGAAATAGTCTGTAATTGTTTTCAAATGTTGTCAGAACATATAGGGTATTTCCAGGCAGCAATTGTGAAGCAGTGGTAAAAGCTTGTGCTCTGGAATCATATTATACAAGTTCAAATTCAAGTCAATACCATTATATTCACTTTCAGTGCCTCGGACAGATGAGGCTTGTTAACTTGGAAAAGTAACTCATCTAAGGATAACACTGATTCCAAAAACCCAGGTAGATGAGACAACTCAATGAGAGTAACTCATCTAGCTGAAGGGCAACACAGATTACAAAAAGCCGAGGAATATGATGAGCACATCTGGCGTGCCTAACTTGGTTTGGAGCTTGACTGAATATATATATATTAAGGGTATCTCACCCCAATAATTTTGATTTCAATATTATCTGTCAGCTCTAATTCTAACTCCACTAAAATGTGTTTTGTCGTTCTGCCCATAACATACCTTGTTTCTGAAGCTCTGTCTATTTTCAAGGTGGTGTGGATTGACATGCAACAATAAGAATTATTTTTTTCAGCATATCAACCACAATGAGACATTTAAACCCCTACCCTCCATGAAGTTTAAATATAGACAGAAAGAAATGAAATCTAGTAGAATAAAATCTAGTTTTAATAATATTCTGTAAAGAATTGCGTTGTCACATTTTTGGAGGGATTATTTATTACTGATGGAGGAATGGTATATTGGGAGGAGAAAAAAATCTAAGAAAACTAGTTTTGACAGCACATTCTTTGCGATAGTTCAGTTAAACATCCTAAATATAAGAATAAAGCCAAATAGAAATGTCTAAAATGCTGATAGATTATAATTGCGAATGGAACTAGTAGTAACAAAACAAAATCAGGGACAATTTTTTTATGTAACTACAGGGAGAGAATAGTGAGAAAAATCTTTTTGAATAAATTAATTTTAATTAATCACAAAACAACAACAACAAAAAAGAAATAATTACATATTGATCATAACATGACAAATTTTGTTAATGCAAGGGAGAAAACTCAAAAGTCTTTTAAAAATAGAATTCAGGATTACTGTTTATCATTGCACAATAGTTGATCTTGAGAAAGAATTGACATTCTTTTTTTGTAAAAGAAGTCAAATATTATGAAAAATAAAATTCCATAGAAATGTTACCTTCCTATTGATGGTATTACAAGTCAATTTAGATTTTCAATATATGTTCAGAATAAGTTGTAGCATCCTTATGTCAATAGAAACCCATCTAAAATTACTTAGTATCATCCAAAGTTTGAGTAGGTTTAGCTCATTGAACAAATGCAGTATTTTTGGTGAATGTACATTAGTTCAATAATGAATGAGTGAATCTTATTAGATCAAAAGATTCACTTTTTCAGGACTATGTATCATGCAAAAACAAGAAGTTCTTTTACAAATACTGATATGGTTCGGAAGAAAATATAATGAAATAGAGGTTGTGGTTATTTTGTTAAATATGTTAATGTGGTGTATTTAGGCAGAATTTGATTCGTTAAACAGGCTTCATTAAAGAGAATTTTAATCCTCTTTTTTTAGAATTTTCTTTTCCATTTTTTCTGGAGGACTATGTGAGAACACTAGAACCTATGACAAAAGCCATTGTTCAAAAACAATAAAAAATGGAAAAGAAAATTCTGAAAATGAGGATTAGAGTTCTCTTTAAAGAAACCTATATAACAAATATGTTTATTTGCAGCATATCAACAATAATGGTTATTTGATACCAGAAAATATTTTTCTACACAAATATTCATCCTTAAATGAATTAGAGTAGTAGTCAGTAGTAGTAGTTGATGAATGTTTTGCAGAATATATAAGATTTAAACTTTTCTTGGAGTATGGGAATCAAGACATTCTTACTCTAAAATATTTTCAAGAAATTATATTCAGTGATGATTGTGTGGGAACATCTAATATATAAAATAAGGACTTCTATCGATGCAAAGTGATAAGGTTTCCATTTCAAAGAGGTCATTCTCTTTAGGGTCAGGCAAAGAACCACCAGTGTATTCAGGGTTGAACAAGAACTTCCCAATTCTATACTAATCAAGTAATACGAAGTATAGCTACTT
The DNA here is from genome assembly GCA_036873565.1 of Xipholeptos notoides. Classification (NCBI taxonomy): domain Eukaryota; kingdom Metazoa; phylum Mollusca; class Cephalopoda; family Idiosepiidae; genus Xipholeptos; species Xipholeptos notoides. The sequence goes on along the minus strand of JAYKTE010119878.1, from coordinate 14,783 downwards.
AAGTTGAGAAAAATAAAAATCCATATTCACGAAGACCTTGAAAAATGAAAAATTGCTCATTTTTGAGCAAGATATATCTATTGCGTTTGGCGTTTTGCCACTGAATAATGATTAACTTGCTATTTGGAACTAAAGCTCATTACTGCTGGGTAGTAGGTTCAATTCTCACTATGAGCTTGTGACAGCAGATTAATCATTTTATTTTTTTCTTTACTTAAAAAAAGAAAAAAATCTAAATGCACAAAAGCCCTGTTCAATGTGGAATCGCAATTTTGAGGAAGTAATTGAATAAAATATTCATCATGCTTTATTTCAGGAATACATTTTCCAAGGAGATTTTTTTCTTAGTTCGGCAACAACAGATAAGTTAGATTTTGGTGAAGTATTTCTTTCTCAACGGTATAATAGATAAACTAGCTGGATCCACGAAAATTACAGGTTACAATAAGTTAAAAGAAAAGAAAACAAAACAAAAAAAAAGATTTGAAAAAAATTCAAATCAATGATAACAATGCCTACAAGTGTCAGGCATTTGATTTTTGTCAAACATTTTTAAGTATTTGAATTTAATCTAAAATTAAATATATAAAAATTCAAATATATTATTTGAATTTGATTTGAATTAAATATTTTTAGAATAATATATTATCTTTATCGGAGTCGCTCACAAGAACTTGAGAACTTAAGAAAAATTCATTTTAAATTAAAGATTCTGAATTGAAAATGAGCATATTGGTTTGATTGGAATTTGAAATAATTTTATGGTTCTAAAGATATTGTGAAAGTTATAAGCAGCCCCAGCAAAAATAACATACTGGAAAGTAACAGGATTAGCTGGACTAAAGTAAAGTAGCAATATTTATTACATTAAAATTTAGTAATGTAAAATAATATAAAAATGTGAAAAAAAAGTAGATTCAATGAAAATAGATTTAAAAATTGTTTAAATCAGTATCAACTACAATACTAATATAATCCATCAAAAATGATGGCACAATTAATAATTCATACTTTTTGTGAAATGGAATATTCTAATTTCATAAACAGTATAAAACTACACGGTAGGGCACAACAACAATAATAAAAATTGTACTGAATAAATGGATCTTTGGTTTGAAATAGATTGATATTAAGATTTTTAAAATGTCCTGCTTTCCTGACCTATTCAAAGAATAAAAATGCATGGAGAAATTTTGTATCCACAATACACAACTTAAATTTCTTCTATTATATATTGAAAATGTAATGGCCAAACAAACTAAGAGAGGAGCAAACAGAATTATAACAATAATAGGCAAAACTTAATGGTTGTATGTTGAACTCTGAATTTAGTAACACGAGTTCAAACTTTGATCCATTTATTACTATCACATCTGAATTCATACTACAGCAGAAGTAAGATATTCCAATCAGTCATTAGGTTCAATAACATATCAACTTTTATCTAGATATTTTATCAATTTTTTTAGAACTAATACCATTGACAAAGATATTAATTTCTGTATTTCTTTCAAATACTTAAAAGTAAAATAATAGTTTGATTATTCTAACAATCTTTTAAAAACCTTAATTGTGGTCTTTAATGGCATATCAACACTTATCAGGTTAGTTTGTGTTTTACGGCATATCAACCATTTTAGGTCATTTAATGCTAAGAACAATCATTTTTGGTAAACATTTTTTGTCCACATAATTTTTTTGAATAACAGAATATGCACTATTTAACCCAGGGAGGGAATGTGGGAATTCATACCTTTCCCAAAGGTATTAGTCTGAATATGAACGCAAACAGAATAACTTGGATTCAAACTCTCGTACTACGATTCCGAAGTCCGACTGCCTATCCACTGGGCTAAATCTACTTCCTCCTTTTCAGGTTATCTAACGATCAAAGGAACCCTAGAATTGCTACAAGCCACAACTATTTTCAAGAAAAAAAATGAAAGTTTTTTTTATTTTTTTTTTTATTACAGAATAAAAATTCAGGTTTTTGGGTCAGAATCATAACTTAAGGACACAATACTGAAGGGATAATAATGAGTAGACAACTCATTCTCCATATTATTTTCCAATAAAAGAGTTGAAGGTTCCCAAGTTTGACCACCTGAAGACAGCCAAAACATTGTGTATACAGCAATAACAAGGATGAGGACAGCAGTCCGAAAAATAGTTGTACAAAGTCCTAAATGAATATGAAACAATGAAACTAATTTGCATAAATCTTCTTTCCTTCCTTCCTTGATTGCTTGCTTCTCTACTTGCTATTACAATCATTAAGCATTTTAACTATGTTCCTATAATTTGTAGTCAATGCTATTATCCTTTCAAATACACCCAGCCCTAATCACACAATTCTTGAGTGTAAGGGGAGGAGACTGAAACTAAGAATCATTTCAGGGGGGAGGGACTAGAAGAAGTAAGTGAAAAGAAAAGACAACATTCAGGAGGAATCACTCACTTTCTTTTTATTTACAAATATCAATTTAAAAAAAATTAAACTTTTGCAATTCATGAAAGCCTGAAAAGTATTGTAGGTATGGCATTTTAACAAGAATATTTTTCAATCTTAATCCAAAAAACCTGAAGAGGGATAAATCTTTGAAAATGCTGTGCATAAAACTGAGAAAAATGAAATTTACTCATCAGAGAAGTGAATTTAATTTCGATAATGGACATCCATTTTTCTAGATCTTTTTTTTGCTTCTTTTTAAGTTTCCAGCTAAAGATTATTAAGATTTTTTTCTTTTAAATTGAATAAAGAAAAAATAAAACACCAAATAAAGGGACAAAATTGGGGTCAAAGTTGAAAGATTTGATATTTGCGATCTCATACTCTGTTAATTTTGGGTCTAAACATTAGAAATAGGACATTAAAAGGTATTCAGACATGGAGCAAGCCTTTTAATTGATTTTCGGACGGAAATTTAGCTGCCAAGAAAGTTATGTAACTGTTAATCCAGTAGTCCAGCACCCGAGTAAATCTGCTAGTAATGAATATACAAATTATAAAGCCTCATCTCAAGCATTCCAAAAAACAATTTTTTTATAGAGGCAAACAAGATTAAGAAACAATGAATGCAAATTAATGAAATGATTTGTTACCAATATTTTAGTACCATAACATTACATATGACTATTTAGAGAGGAGGCTTGTTCAAGGAGTTACAAAAAGAATAAACATAAGTCATTCAGGACTTCCTTCAGGAGTTTTTGCTTTTGAAATGTAGGTAAAAGTAATTTCCTAATTTGTTCAGAATTATTAACTGACTGAATAAAATAAATGACCTATTTCTTTATCTTTGTTTTTCTCTTTTGATGTTTGTTTTATTTTGTTTTTCTGTAGTATGTAGTGGTATGTTTGTATCTTCAGATTCAACAGCTCTTTATTCTTGGGATGATATAAAAAAACAATACAAGCCGAGAGACAGAAACTGAGAGAAAGTGATGACAAGAATACATGTGAGAGCAGAAATGTGAAAGTGCAAGAAGAAATAAGAGAAAAAGAAAGAAATGACTAATAACTATGAATTTCATAATTATAATAATAATAATGACAAACATTCCCTTAGTTTTCTGAGTCAGCTTATAAGAGGATTATAATAATGATGATAATAACAATTGAAAGAATATAAAAGGGGGTCTAGAGAAAGAGAGAGAAAGAGATCATACAGAAGAAAATTTTTTAAAAAAGAAAAAGAGAGAAATAGACGAACTGAAAGTAACAGAGTAACAGAGTAAAACAGTACACCATAGATAAAGCAGCATAGAGAGGGAGAAGTTGAAAGGGGGAACCCTTAGTGAGAGACTGAGGTAGAGAGGGAGAGAATGTAAAAGAAGGAACTCTTAATGAAAGAGAGGGAGAGATTAAAAGGGAGGTTCTTACTAAGAGAGAGAGGGAGAGAGAGAGACTGAAAGAAGAGATTTCTTAGTGAGAGGGATAGGTTAAAAGGAGGGATTTCATAGTGGGAGACAAAAGTAGAGAGAAAGAGTGGTTGTGTGTGAGTGAAAGGAGGAAAACTTAGTGAAACTGGGGTAGAGAGAAAGAGAGAAAGAGCAAAGTACAGGAGAGAGTTTGAGTGAGAAGGCAAGAGTGAAAAAAAGAAACATGATGCACAGAAAGTGAAATACAGCCTGACAGGCAGTAAAGGGCACTTTGCATAGAATGAGGTGCAAAGTAAGTATCAACTGAGGAACACCAGAAAAAGAAGAAACAGTAAGAGTAATATGCAGAAAGAAAGACAGAAAGTAGAAAAACAGTAAGAGATGGTGAGAGAGATAAAGAGTAACTCAGAGTAACACTCTCTTTAAAATAAAATAAAAAAGTGGGTCAACAGGTCTTAAAACCCAGATGCCTACCCTTCCCAACTTTCTCCTCTTCTTTCTACAAACTTCTATTTGTCCAATACAAAAAGTGAAGGTAAAGAAAACCACAAAAGGCTAGGGTGGGACTATGGGGTGGAAGAAATGACTTAATGTAAACAAACAAGAAGCATAATAATAAATAATCACCATCCCACTATGCCTAACCAACCTCATTTCCTTCTCACTCATATATATGTGTGTGTGTGTGTGAGTGCGCAAACTCACTCACACACGTGTATCTTCTCTCACTCAAATGCATTTAAATAAAGTCTTATACTTTAAAATGCCCTGAATCACAGACAACCTACCTTTCCTTCTCTACCACCCCAATCTTATGTCCCTGAAAGATGGAAGCACAGAGTTTACATGTTTAAGACAGGTTTAAGGTATGTAGCCTGGTTTGAGGAGAAGGAAAATAAGTCTTATAAGAAAAAGAGCCGTATGTAGATAAGGAGGTGGTAGAAAACAGAAGGGTGTAAAAACAAAAAAGAAAATGGAAAGAAAATGAAATGGAAAGAAAATGAAATACAAGTTAATTAAAAACAAATTGATGGCTTGGATTGTTGTTGACTCTGCCTTAAGCTTTTTCAAACTTATAGCTTAACAATTGGAGTTACTAGGTTTGCTTTAAACTGGCAAAAGAATCCACCATTTTACATTAAAACTATGACCCCAATGATGCAATTTTATAATCAAACATAAATTAAGAAAAGAATCCAACATTTAGGATTAACACTATAACCCCAATGATGCCCAAATAGAATTTTATCATTGAATTTCTTTTTTATATGAAAAATTTGAATTTAGTGGTTCTCAAACTTGAGATGGGGTGGGGTATAAGAGGTATGAATTCTAAAAGTGCTAATTGGACTATTCTCCTCATCCATAATATTCTCTCTTTTATGGCAATCCAACTGAATCACCCTTTAAATCTTTAAAAAGAAAAAAAAGAAAACCAACACTAATTTTCAAGAAAAGTTAGATAAAACAAGATTGATATAAAAAATAATATGAGTCAATTAAGGGCATCCGAGGAAGGCCGAATGGTGATTCGGCTGAAACATTGTAAAAGAGAGAATATTATGGATGAGGAGAATAGTCCCATTCATTAGTACTTTTAGCAAATGTTTCAATTTACACAAAAGATCATAGCGGTTGAATTTTTTAATCTACTGGCTTCTAGGTTTAACAGATCAAAAGAAACAAGAAACATTTTACTTTTCCTTAATATCGAAAGTGAAGTTAATGCTAATCTATTACAAACTCTATTAAAAGGTCCATAGGCCCCCACCTTGAGAACCACTTAGGAAAAAAAAAGAAAAAGAGAAACATATCCTAAATAGCATTTTATTATTACTTATTAATACTTATCATCAGTTATAAGGGGGGAAGTTGGTGCTGGTCTTCCACAGACCCCTCTAAATGTCCTACAGACGGTATGATGTCTATAGCCCCCACTTTGGGAACCACTGTGTTAAAAGTAAGAATAAAGTATCCCGAAACAGCAAAACTTAATTTTTAATCAAAACCCCTTGAAGATGGCCCAGAAGAGATTCAAAACTATTAGATGTCATTTAGAAAAGTTTTTATGATTTTTCACTAGATATCAAAGAATTTGTCAGATCAATGAAAAGGATTCAAATGAAGGTATATCATCAAATATGGTTATATTATAGAATATATATTCTATAAAATTAGGCCTATATATATTGCTTAGTTTTTTACCAACTACATCTCACCAAAAGAATAATAAAATATTGAGGGATACCTTATATAACAGTAACACATAATAAATATACAAAAAATAGAAATATTTATTTAGAGAATATTGAAATTTTCTGTGAAAAAATAAAACTGAGAAATTGTGTTGTTGGCTTTAATAGCATATCAATATCAGTTGGGTCATTTCATCCTACAAGGGTACGTATGATATTGTGCATCGATTGCCTTCTTGTTATAATCAATACAATCTTGAACATTTATCCTTCATTCATGCAGGTCTCTTACGTGACTAAAGAAGCAGAGAGAATTCAGGATATGGCAAACACATATTACAAGGAAGCATAAATGGCAGTAGGATTGTTATTACACTAAAATCTGCATTGCTTCTTGATGCTTTTCATTCACCTACCATCATTCTCCTTCTACGGTCACTCAAACTAGAAATCTTTGTGGATAGCTCACCCAACTGTTTTTTTAATTTACTTTGATGTTGGTCAGTTGATGTAAATGGGATGCATGATGATATATGCCCACCAACTGAAAATACCCCTTGAAAATCCTGGTAGTTGTGCTAGTAACAATGATAATAAAAATAAAAGATAGAGAAGAGAAGAATAAAAAAAAAACAACATTGAAGAAAAGAAAAAAAGATAACTGTTTATCTGAAGTTGATGCACAAGTTATCTTTTCAAGAGTAAAACCAAAAGAAGTTCAGTAGCAACTCTCAACAAATAGATACACAACATAAACAAAAGAAATAAATGTAATCCAATCTGAGCTTTATGGGTTTTTGTTTGTTTTTTCTTGGCTACCACCATGCTTCCCCTAAATTACAAACTATAGGCAGACTAGGTTGGCCATACCTACTTAACTGTCATGAACCCTTCAAACACCTTGTCACCAGAATGTTGTGAATAAGTTGTAGCTATGAGGTAAAGTTATTGATACCAAACAGCTATCAATAGGTTGGGTGAATCATAGAATTATCAAGAACACATGTAGTTGTAGCAATATTAACAGCAGGTAGAACAGTTTCACTTTTTCTTCTACTTATTTTCCCTAATCTCTAACTAGGATTGTATTTATGAAGAGGGAAGAGTTCATTATTGTAAGGATAGATAAGTCCACCATAACATTAATTGTAATGACAAGACAGCATTTAAAAGAACAGATTTTCCCTTTCTGACTCTTTGAAAATTCCTACACTATGAATTGGCAGTGAAGGTGGAGCAGTGGTAAAAGCTTGGACTCTGGAATCGTATCACACAAGTTCAAATACTAGTCAAAACCATTACATTCACTTTCAGCTGTTTCAGGCAGATGAGGCCTGTTAACTCAGCAGAATAACTCATCTAAGTGCAAGGATAACACCAATTCCAAAACTCTTGGTGGATGAGATCCATCAATTCAATGAGAGTAACTCATCAAGGAGAAGGATAACACTGATTACAAAAATCCTGGGAATATAAGGAGCAAATAAAACTGGCTTTGTGTCTAACTTGGGTTTGTGCTCAACCAAGTAAATATATCCTATACCCAGATCACCACTAAATATCTGATCATATTGCAATAGAATGCAAGAAAGACACTATATTGGAAAACAGAGAAATTACAGAATTGAGCCATAGAATTAATCTGAGTTACTTATGATTCTCTTTCTCTCTCTCTCTCTCTCTCTGATCCAGACAAAAGGTGGAGCAACAGTCAACAAGCATCACATGAAACTAGTAGGAACAGATCCCTTAATTACTCAAGATATTAAAATCACGAAAGTATTCTAATGAAGTAATTAAGTCTTAAAGTCTCTCAATCATTTTTGCTTTGGTTGTACTGTTAGCCTCTTTGTAAGACAAACTACATGTTGAAATATTTCAACACATATGAGACAAGGACACTACGATTGATTGGAGTACTGCAAAAATAAAAAAAAGAGGAACCTGAACAAAGAATTATACTTTAAAATAAAGACTGTCATGTGTTTATATATACATTCATCACACTCTGAAGATTTAAGGGAAAATGTATAGCTTGCATCAACATTTGACCACAGACCGTCAGATTACCTTCATTGTTTTTATCTTAAAATTCTAATGCACTACTGACAGAGTCATTAGTGCTGTACAGATTTTTTTTCTGCCCTTCCAAGTATACAAACTAGATTTTCAATAACTGAACAGAATATTTAAGATTATTTGTTTTGTTGATTTATGTATAAAATTTAGTTTGCAATGAATTACATGAACAAAAAAAATGCAGTATTTATTTTTAAAACCCATTATTTTTAATGGGCATACAAACTAGTATAACAATATTTCACACTTCAGTCCTAGCAGTGTGTAGAAATGTTTAACCCCCATTACATAAACATGCAAATAAAATGCACAAAGCTATAAATTTTTATTGTTTTGGTGGTGTATTCATGATATTTATTCAATACACTTCTAAAATAAACCATTAAAGTGTTTTAAAAACTTACAAAAAATTAATTTCTTGATTTTTTTTAATCTTAAAAAAACATGCTTCTGTAGGAATCGCAGTGCGATTTCTGATGTAAAGAAATGCATTAGATTTTAAAATTTTTAGAATTAAACATTTCTATGCACAGCTACTTCAGTCCTGTTTGAATTTTAAAAAATAATATATATATATATATATATATATATACTAAAAAATTCTATAAAAAAATCTAAAAAGTATTGACCAACTGAGGTGAGATTGGAGTTCCTACAGTTACAAAAGATTCCTTAATCCAAACCATAATCTAACAATCACTTGTCTCCCACCTTCTACTCTGATTAATTTGATTTTCATTAGTTTTAAATGTCTTGGTAGTGGGGAGTTTGTTTTCTTAAAATTTTATTGTTGCTTTTATTTGGCTTCCGCCCCCTCTTGTTAGCCTTTCCAGGAAATCTCCCTTAAATCTATTAATACCCTTTTTGCATAATGTTGGATACCAACAAACAAAACCAATTACAAAACATTTGTTACAACTTCAAGAGAGAGCATTGGTGATGTACATTGTCGACATTGGGTAATTGTCCCAATCTCTAAAGTTATACATACATTTTATTCGAGGAGACCCCTAGATTTCTTGAAATATTTTTCGTTCAAACTAAGAAGCTCCTAGTCAAATTTGGAAACCTTCAGATAACATTGAACTATGATTTGATAAATCAAATTATCCATTTTATAGTTTTAAATAACAAGCATTAAGTTTCAGGTTCAAACCTGTCTCAAGGTAATATTACTATGAATACTTAACAGTTATGGTTAATGCAAAGAAAACTGTTTATCCCTGTGGATTAAATAAAAAGTTCATGTTTTGACATGATGGATCTAAAGTTTGACAAAATATTCACTGAGTTTATCAATAAAGACCTCTTTCAGATGGATTAGCTGAAATGTTGTGTTTATAAGTGAAACTCATAACAATAGACAGAACACAAATAACACAAAAATACAAACCTCTTATTTACCAGATAATAATAATCATACTAATAATAACAACAATGACAATAAATGCTTTTGAAATGTCTTAATCATCAGATCAGCTCTGACAGCTACTCTCGACCTGCCTTTGGACCCTACAGGTCAACATCTTATAAATCTTGTGCTACTACAATTCTCATCTTAAAATGGCAGAATATATGCTTATAGCTTTGCCTGTTTTTTGGGTTTTTTTTGGTTTGCGTGACAACTAATGAGATGGAAGTGCATTCATTTTTAACTAAAATAAAATAAATTCAAATATATACTGGATTTTAACTGACTGGTTATTTCAGTCGAAGGTTTATCTTAAGGAAATAAAGAACTAGAGTTTTTTACTATAATTAAAAAACCTAAAACAAAATAAATCCTAATGGTAATACTCACCATGGTGTCAAGTTTATCATACTGAATTAAAATTATATATCTTTTACTGCATTCACTTAAGGTTTAATCAAAAACACTTTACCCGTAACATGTGTAAAATAGAGTAGATAAAACCTTTTAGCTTTGAATAAGAAATCTAAGTTTGCACCTGTAGCACACTGTGTTAAAGCAGTTCTCAAGCACTGAGTTCTAGAAAGGTGATAAAGCTCAATATAACTTCCATCAGTTACTCCTTCAGTAAGTTTAAGTAGTTGTTAGCAAAATAAATATGCAACACAAGGCCAACTTTATTATGCCCAATTATAGATCCCATCCAAACTTTGGCAACATCACCATGCCAGAACCCATTTATTACTTGAGAAGTGCTTTAACAGTGCCTGTAGCTATTGGCCAAAAACCCACATGAATGGCCTCTGCAAGATGAAAAGGGTTGCATCTAGCCAAATATTCAACCCAAAGTTAAAACAAGAAGTTCCTAACCTTTCCCAGTGGTAATCCAATTTTACTATTATGCATACTAAAGGAATGGCATGTTGCATATCAATTTTATGCTTAACTGGATAAATACTGAGAGCAACAGAGGTGAGGGATAGAGAGGAAGAGAAACAAGAAAGTGACTAGGAGTTAAAGAGAAAGAAACAGAAAAGAAAATGAGAATAAATGAAAAAGGTACATACCCCCCCCCCCCATAGAGGATTTATGTCATTGGAAAAATAATTGGTAATTAATAATACATTATTATTAATGAATAATTAAGTTTGCCCTACATCAAATAGCAACTTTTTAATATTACAATTATTTTAGTCAATGTTTTCCAATGGAATTAAATCCACAAGAATAGATTTTTTTTGTTATTGTCACTTAACACCATATCAAAGCAAACATAACTAACATGCTTATATAATGCTATCAGTCCACTTCCATGAATTGAAAAAAATTTAGAAAAAAAAAAGAGTTTGAATTACACTTTCAAGAAGGCTCCAAATTTCATAGTCATATGGTTATGGATAACTTGTGAGGTATTGTATCACAAAAACTCTAGTTTAGCAGGAACACATGTAGCACTAGTGATATCATATTAGGTATTTAACTATCAAGAAAAGACTATTTCCCTACCCATCCCTTGTTTCTACCTAGACTACTATTTATAAAGGGGAAGAGCCCATTAACATAAAGGTAGAAAAGTCAACCATAACACATATTTAAAGAGGCTAAAGGGCACATGAGCTGAACATTGGGAATATAACTATAAGGATCAGAACAGAAGTCCCCAAAAATTGATAGAAGTCTAAGTTGAGTTAAGAAGGACAATATTTCTGAGATTAGTCCATAGAATTTATAGCTTTCTTTTTTTTTTAAATTTATACAAAAAAGGTACTTTAGATCAAACTTCATCAATAAAAGACAATATGAGAATGACTGTTTAAGAAAGGTTTTGATATTCAAGATTTGCATGTTACATGTGAACTTGGGAACAACTAGTTTAATCATAAAAATCCCAAAAGATGAGTAGAAAAGGAGAAGTAAATCCAATAACCAATGTTCACAAATAAGGACTTTATTGATTCATTATTCATAAGCCGGTGTCAGGTTTTAGAGAAAGTCAAACTAAAATCATTTGGGTTACATATAATCCTTTATGACATTTAGTATTAACAATCCAACTATCATGATCCAACTTAAAATTCATTTATTATAATTCAGAGTACCTATGAAATGGCAACTATATCAATCACTAATTATTATAATACAAAATACATTCCATATAACTATAATGTGATATAATAATATATTCCCATCCACTAATATATTTATGTTTAATATATCGGTGATGTCGGTTACTGTTGGCTAATTATTTAAGAATATATTGTGTAAAAATTGTCATAGAATGACATACCATCAAAAAATTGGATCAACATTATGGTCTACTTAAGAATTAAGTTATTATAAGGTTAAATGATAGTTATTTAACTTGTATACTCTGAATGCAGTCATTAATTAAATGTGGTAATTATTTAACATGTAGAATCCCCGTGTAAGATGAGTTTTTTTCTCAATTGTTCCTTTTAGTTTAGAATATATTATACAGAACTGTGGAATAATTTATACTTTTATTATTAGATAATTAAGTACAAATTCAAGATTAAACTTGTTTAAAAATTTCAATGTAAAATAAAGTTACATTATAATTTAAGAAGAATGCCAATCAATCCTAAGTTTTTTTATTGAGATCCAACGTAAAAACAGTGTATATTGTGAAAAAGTCTGTTAAGTTGTGGTTAACTGACCTCACTAAATACTGTTGTCAATATACAGGATGAATGGGATATTTCTTTATATACAGATTGGAATAGGGTATTACAAGCAAAGCAATAATCATAGTCAGAGAAAGGTGTGCTAAGTTGATCCTTAAGTCAAGAAATTTGTAAACAAACAATATTGATACTCTAGTATTCAAATAAGTATGTCCCTTAGGCCTGGTTAAGGACAATAATGACAATAGAAATTTCAAACCTTGACATAAAAATACTGGCATGACTAACCTACATGAAAATAAAAAATCTTCAAAAAATAGAATAAAATAGATTGGATACTTTTTTTTTTAAATTGGAGGTAAAAAAAGAGGTGATAACTTAAACAAGTATAAACTTTTATCATTTCTTTCTTTCCATAATAGAATTCCTACTCAGGCATGGTTAATGGAGTGCAAACAGTCTACCCCCATAAATTAAATAATGAGTTAAGTTGGAAGATCTGTGAAAACTTCCAATTATGGCATCACTTGAAGAAAGCCAAAATGTTGTGAATGTACGAATAATAAAAACGATGACAAGTCCAAAGATTTGATGCATAAAATTATCAAGCTTCATTCCAAGGATCTCAAAATACAAAATTTGCTGATTTTATACAAACCCCGAATTAGCTATATACCTCCCTCTATATCATAAACTAATTTTGATTTTTATATCAAGTCTCTCTTTGCTGTGGAAATGATATTTTCCAGATTTATGATTTTGGAGGAAAAAAAGTGCTCCAGGTCTCTGAGCTCTTGTCCCCATCTTCCGTGTTATTGTAATGTTTCAGTCAAGGTACACTACAGCCTTCTTCAGGTGATTGTAAACAAACTCAGGAACTTTTATGCCATAATCAGCAACCTTGAATATAGGATTATATTCAAAGTTTTATGAAAAGATGAAGGTTCTCAAGTTCAATTACAATCACCTGAAGAAGCCAAAACAATGTAATGAGGATAAAGACAACAGTCCAAAAACTTGATATGCAAATGATGGGAAGATAATAGTCCAAAAACTAAGCACAAATTAAGTGAAGATGACAAAGATGAGGACAACAGTCAGTAAACTAAAAACACATTATCAAAATAATCAAATTATGAACCCCCACCCCCCCCCAAAAAAAAAGAAAAGAATAATACTTTAAAAACAATTTATAAGGCTGTTATCAAAATCAATTTTTGAAAAACATATTGTTACTAAACAATATTATCTTAGATTTAAGATTCAGGAGAATTAGAAGTTCTTATTTTATAAACTTATACCAAAAAGAAAAGTAAAGAAAAATCTTTTAAATGCATGTTTATCATGCAAGAAATTTATCAGATAATTAAAAAAAATAAAATAGAATGTGACAACTTGACTTTTTTTTTTTTTTTTACATAACCTACCTTCTCCTCTTTCTTTACCCCAAATCATCACATGACATTGGGCCCAGATGCTGTCTCCACCACTAGTTGGAGAATTAATTCCTAAAACATTCATAGTATATTGATTCTTTATACAACTGGTTTTGATTTTCTCCAGTTTGTTATTGTTTTGTTTGCTTTTTTTTTTCAAACAGGAGAAGAAAAAGGATAAATAAGAAAGCCCTGTAATAATTTCCCAGGTTTAATCATCTTATTAGTTTCGATAGAATAAAAGGTGGGAGTAGCCAAGGACAGTATACTACAAACTATGACAGAGTCACAGTAAGGAAGGCAGTCTAGTCTTTTTACCTACTTTACATTTTATCTGGGTTTACTTTTTTTCTTTCTTTTTTCTTTCCTTTTCTATTCTTTATCTCCATTGAGTTTAGCTCCAAAATATGTGAAAAACAAAAATTCAAAAAGAAAAATATGAAAAGAAAGAGGTTGGGGAGTAAGATGTTAGGTTGGTAGGCAATTGAGGAGAAAAAAGACAAACAAAAGGTGTGGTAGTAGTGGTGGGGAGGTGGAGATAAGAGGGAGCAGTTGGAGAAAGAGGGAGCAGTTGGAGAAAGAGGGGCGGGGGGGCGGAAAGAAGAAAAAAGATTTGAAAAGGGCCTTAAGGGTAAGTAAGTAACAAAGTATAAGAAAAAAAAGAAAGGATGGAATGTAGAAAAAAAAAATATGGAACAATTTAAGGAGTAAGTAAGGCAAAAGAATGTACAGGTTGTTGGGAATAGGAAAAAAAGGAAAAGGCGGAGATAAATAGATAGGAAAGCATGGGAAAGGGAGAAAAAAACAAAAGAGAATAAAGTAATAAGAGAAGAAAGATCAGAACAAGCAAGAGGGAGAAAGCAGGAGAGATAAATAATGTTGGAAAAAGCGAGAAAGCGAGGGCAAGAGAGAGAGCGAGAAAGCGAGAAAGCGAGGGCAAGAGAGAGAGAGAGAGAGAAAGCCAGGGGGAAAAAGAGAGTGAGAGCGAAAGAGAAAAAGAGAGCAAGAGAAAAAGAGAGCAAGAGAAAAAGAGAGCAAGAGAAAAAGAGAGCAAGAGAAAAAGAGAGCAAGAGAAAACGAGAGAAAAGAGAGCAAGAGAAAACGAGAGAAAAGAGAGCAAGAGAAAACGAGAGAA
>JAYKTE010119768.1:0-13460 GCA_036873565.1 Xipholeptos notoides | reverse complement strand
TTTTCTATTTGGCTAGTAAATTAAAATATTTAGTTGTTTAAGGTCAACTAAAATTAAATTTGTCCGTAGAGCCCTGGAATATAATAGATGAAGCTCTTTGGTGATGTCTATTATGGTTTCAAAATCATTTATAAAAAGATTTCTTTGATTTCATCAGAATTATCTGCAGATTTATATAAACTCTAAAATTAAAAAATACAATGATTTTAGACTTAGTTTTATTCAATTGTTTGTGATAAAATTACACCTTTTTATCTTTTCAATTGAGGATAATGATGATGGTGATATTGGTCTTGTTCTAGTTTTACTTCTGAATCTAAAAACGTTAATATGCTGTAAAACACAAACAAACTCAAACTTCTGAATCTATTGAATTTGAGCACATGTCAACTGTTCATTCTTTTCCTTATTTGAATTTTTAAAATCTATATTCAATTAAAATAACGAACATAACTGTTTAAGTTTTAGCTTTTGAATTACAAAAAAGTATTTATCAAAAATAAACAGATTTAAAGCTTACCAACCATCTGTTCTTACAAAAAAGCAAAAACGAGATATTTGTATTTTTAAAAACCTAAACAGCAATAACAAAAACTTGGTAGTGTTTTTAGTTTTATTTCAATAAAGAATATTTCTATAAAATAAAGTATCATTATGCATCAAATTTTGTTACCATTGATAATTACAATTATCCGTCTTTGGCATTTTGCACAACAGCTTTTGTAAATTGTTGATTTCTACAAAGTATTTTTTAAACCCTGAAAAATTTCAATATCATTGTTAATATATTTAAAAAATCTCCTACCCAAATCATCCCATATTAATTCTACATAATTTGGCCTAAACATTGAAGTTTATGTTTAGTGAAGATAATGATTAACTACTAAATAAAAATAATTCATATTCTGATAAAAGTTCCAATTAAGTTCTTGTTTTATCGTACATGCACCACACCCAATTACAAAAGCAATAGCTAATGAAATATTACTGATATCTATCTGTTATTAACTCCCTCTTTCTGTTTTCTGTATGTAAAGATATTAATTTAAACATATACACAAATATTCCAGCACTTATATATAATTCATTATGTACCAAACTATTTCAGCATTTATAATTTACCTAAATGGAATAGAATGAAAATTGCCCTTGACATTAGTCTATAAAAAGACAGATAATGACTGAGAGTTGATTGTTGAATCGTTATGGTACCCAAATTAATGAATCAATTGAAATCTGAACAGAAAGGAATAGATTTTAAAAAGCTGAAAGTCTGAAAATGCCAGTTTATAATGACATTAATTGAATGAATATCAAATTACAGTAATAGCTCTAAAATATATTAAGTTATAGACAAAAATTATTCCATGAAAGTTTTGTGCCAATCAATAAAATACGCATACTATGCTTTTATAACTCTATTCATTATTGCACTTTGCTTTTCAAGTGCACAGCTAAAACTAAAAAAAATGTTTATTTGATATTTTTCAGCTTCCTTATTAGTTTACACTTACATTTATTATTCATAATTTTATTTGAAAAAAATGCATTGGAAAATTTTCTATTCTGTATAATTCTGCATTTGTTAAGAATTCTTTGATTTTCGAGCTTTGAGTAAATTCATCTTTTATAATATCATTATAGAAATATTTTTTATAACATCGTTATAGTAATTTTTTTCTTATTTTAATTCATGGATGAGCAGCCGGCACTCATTTCACAATTTATATAGACCTTTGTCATAGTAGTTTTATTGACTATTTATACTCTTTATGGTCAGAAATTTGCACCATGAAAATACATGAATTAGAGTTTGCATCAGATATGCTTTAGAAAAAAGTTGTCAGACTAAATGCTTTTACATTCTGTATAGAAATAGCAATATAGTTAAAGTCCTTTTCTAGGATGAAAGATAACAGAATTTCTTAACACCTGTTCTATATTGTTTTATGGTAAATTACTGGGGAAGTGAACAGGAATAGGAATAATTATTGCTATTGCTATATTCCTCTTAACATTAATAGTTATTGCTATATTCCTCTTAACATTAATAGTTATTGCTATTTTTAATAAATATTTTTTTTGGAATCGCAAATTTTTTTATCTTTTGATATTTTATTCTAGTTATGTTTGTGATATGTGTTAAATGTACTGCATTACAAATATAGATATAGAAGACATGTTGAGCCACTTTTAGGTTCACGATTAAATATTCCAAGGATTTTTCTTTTCTGGGAATCCTGTATATGACATGGGTAAGTGACTTGAAGTGGAATCTTTACAAAAATAACTATTTTATTACTTGTATATGTCATATTGAGACATTTGAATGACTCATTTTAGATTTTGAAATTATTGTTGAATAAGTGTATTTTCATTTATAATGTTGTTTAAACCTATCTAGCATTGAAGCAATGATTTGAATTCTTTTTTATTAAATAAAAAATCACAAATTTATTTTTATCTAAAGTTGATAATTAAAAAAAATCAAACAAATTGCTTTTATGTTATTTTAAACAATTTTGTTTGGCTAAAAAAAAAAATTGTGTAAGCATCCTCCCACTTCTTTTTTTTTCTCAAGGTATCAAAAATGTGCTGTCCTTGTTTACTGCTGTACTGACAGATCATAAAGTCCTTATTCTATCACATAGTTACACCCGACTCACAGATGCTTGCCATGCTCTCAATGCACTTCTGTATCCATTACGGTACAGGTAAGTTTAACTATAAATTTATTAACTAAAGAGCATAAAATGAGTAAATTACAACAGCCAGTTTTGTTTTTATTTTTATGAAACCTTCATTTTATACATTCAAAAAATAATTTTTTATTTTGAGTTTTAAAATAGATAAAGAGTGCAGCTTTAAGGGGGATAATATTAGTTTAACTACTTTTCTAAGTTTAAAATGAAAAATTAGTTATTAAACAACCATTATGTTTCCCTTCTTTGTTAATGTGCTCAAATTTGGAATATTAATAACATAGAGAAAAAATGGAACAAAAACCTCTAAAATATTTAATCAAATGAATAGATCAATATAATTTATCAATGCATTAATTTTATTATAAAGATTTTTCTATTTGTTCATTCATATTCAGAAAAATCACTGAATAAAATTTCAGTTGTTAAATGTTAAATTTTTTTGTTTTTCTTCTAATTTTCACTTGCCCAAATGTTTCATTTGTAAAAGAATTAGTTGTAAATAAGTTTCTCCTCATTTCTTGTTTCAGTTATGTATACATACCAATCCTCCCTATATCACTCTTGGAGGTGCTCAATGCTCCAACACCGTTCCTTGCTGGTATTCATTCATCATTGAGTCATGGAGTATCTGATCTGGTAAGATTTGAATTTATTCTAAATATTTTTCTTTCGAATAAAAACAAAAATTAATTTTCAAGTGTACATTTAACAAAAGAATATAATAAAATCTCAAGACATAATACTGGGGTGTGTTCCTTAAAAATATTTTCGTTTTTTGTGATTAGTTTTTATTTGTTTCTGCAAGAGATTCAGCTAAAATTTGATTCAACTAAAATTTGATTCAACTATTAGTGTAAAGGGGAGAAATCTTTTGATAGATTTTGTTAGATAATTATTTTAAACATCAAAATTCTTGGTCTCAAATTTGTGAGGCTGATATTTGGTTAGTATACTGAATTCCTTATTCAGGCCTGATGGGTTCAATCTAATATGGTATTGTATTTACCTTTTAAAACCTATTACTGGAAAAATTATGAGTTCATAATTCTTAAAAAATCTATCTAGGTGTATAAAATTTGATATAAAACTCATTGACTAAGTAGCATCACATCGCAAAATTTCTATTTTTTGCAAAGTTGCTTATGGCTACAGAAATTGAATTTTAGTTCTGATTTTGCCTTCTGTGCTTAGAAAAAGGCATTACCTTTGTTTGTGATAAATGTTGGTTTTTGGTTGTTCATTTCTTTTTGTTTTACTAGATATAAAATTTTTTTGTGAAATATGAGAAAACTGATATGCTTCACAAGTAAACTATAATTACTCTTCAATTTAGATACTGCTTCCAATCCCCATACCCATCATGACTTGATATTCTGAATAGAATGCAATCTACTCTAATTTTACTTGATTATAAATGTTTAATTGGATTAATTTTTTTTAGTTTGGTTTTCAACTGTCACTAAATGTAATTTTAAATTTTCTTTTGAATTTTTTGATGGGAAAATCTTGTGCTGGGGATTAAATGCTGGGATTCGGAAATCTAATACTGAAGTTCATATTCTAGTTGGCTTATAATCACTTTTGAGTGGGAAATGTATCACTCCTTTATCTTCTACCAGCTATGGGTTGCATAGTGCCATACTATTAACAAAACAAAAGCTTCTGGGAAGAGAGAGAGAGAGTTAAGTGACTGTAAACATTGCTATATTGTTAAACAGAAAAAAAATCCTGAGGAGTATTAAAGTATTTCATAAAATGTCATTACTCCCTGGTTTACTTTAGTGCTAAAGTGATGGTTTCCATCAGTCTCATCTATGTCTTATGTATTTATTTAGAAAGTATACGTCTAGATTATCTCACAATTATTGACAAACCATATATCTATAAAACAAAATTGTGTGTATACAATAGACCTATGTAGCATTAAATCATCTACTTGTGTTGAAATGTGACCAATCAATTGGCCATTCTGATTTCTTTCTTTTATTTATATTTGTTTTATAAAGCTGGATGTGATAATTGCTGATCTGGATGGTGGTAGCATTATGGTTCCTGAGTGTATCCATCTGCCTGAAATACCTGAGGCACTTTTAACTCGTACCATGAAGGCACTAACACTAGTAAGTTCCATAAGACATCATTTCCCAACCCTAAGAAAATAAAATGTACTTAGCCAATGTAACAAAAAGCTCATTTTCTCAAAAAATTTAATATATATTTTATTATTTGTACTGTATACTGTTATCAGTGCAATTGATATAATGGGCAGTTAATATATTCAATAGAAAACTTGGTTCTTGTCCATAATTTAGACAAGGATCACTTACATTCCACTCTTTTATTATGATTATCTTCTTTGGTCAATTAAATTTCTTTTTTGTATCTGTCAGTTGTAGCATTAAATGGCTTAACAAGTATTGTCATGTAAAATAAAAGTATTTTGCTCCTTGCAAAGATCTTACTTTTTAGATGAAAATATTCATCATTTTTCTTCTTGATATTATTCTTGTCTATTATCCATAGAAAATAGAGAAAATTTGTAATAACCTTCATAAAAAAAGTGACCCTTAATTGGTTAAATAACATCCTATGCTACGCAAAAATAGATGCACATGGATTCCGTTTCAGGAGTTATTTAAAGCAAGATTATGTAAATAGTACTCAATACTATTCATATAATTTTTAATATAACTCTACACAATGATTTTAGTTTTACTAGATGAAATAACATGTTTAGAATTCATTTTTGCTAAATTGATTATCTACATCTATTTTATCCATTTTTATTTGAAATACATAAATTCAGTTTTATAGATGTAATTGTTATGAAATACCTAATGTCACAGATAAAAAAATAATAATTATGAATGATTTGGTATTTTTTTAAATAGATTCTGAAACCTGAACTGCTGACTTCAGATGATGCCTTTCCAGCACTTCCAAAGAAATCCAAACCTCCTGATCGCAAGGTTTGAAATTATTAATTTAGAATATTAAGAAGAATTTGTTTGGGAATTGAGTATTTATTTCTGTAATAATCTTATTCTTTTCTAAGTATTTTTTAACAATGAAATAAAATAATTAAGAAATATTAATTAAAGATGTCAAGTTTTTCCATTAATATTGAATATCCTGCTCCAAATCAAACAATTAGAAAAATCAAAGCAAAAGCAAGACTGTGCTGTATCTAAGGAAGATAACTGTATCTCTCTATAAAGCATTGTACTCTTATTCTTTGTATGACTAGAATTCTTTTTTCAATTGTAGTATGATCAATATTCATAAGAATATATTGATGTAATTTATAATTTTTCATGTTTGTTTCTTTGAAGTTTATTTTATTAGTGAAAATATAAACATTTTTACACTTAAAAAGTATTTGGAAATTTATAAATAACTTGGGTGTTCTAGAATTTTTAAAATTAGTCCTAACAATTAATGTTTAAATTATTTAGATTTTTGTTTTCATCTTTATTATTGTCACACACACAAAGTTTGGACTACTATACCCTCTTGAGTTCTTTAATGGTTACTTTTTTTAATCTAGGGCCTTCATGTTAAACATGAGATCATTCTTCAAACTGTGAACAACTCTTTGTTTAACCCATTGAAGTCAAGGTTGAAAAAATATTTTTTTTAAATCTGTAACTTCTAGAGAATTGTCATATAGAAAATAAACTTTTCTAACCATGAAGTCTTATAAATCCATCAGATTTTAGTTGTTTTAAGTCTATTTAATACTGCAGTATTTATTACTTATTACTATATTATTAATATTACTCCTGGTTTCCTACCTGGGTTCATTGCAATTAATATATAAGATATTTTATTGATTATCTCATCTAGTATTTTTTAGTATTAGTTTCAGTAAAACGTTTGTTATTTTATATATTTTTTAAAATTAAAAGCAAATCAACTAGTATTTTACCTGAATTTTCTTGAAAATAACACTATTTCAATTCTTATATTAATTTATTTGTCACTCTAATTTTTTACAAACTATCGTTTTTTAGGACAAAGAACTACGTGCTGTGTTCATCCGTTTATTTGCTGAGTTGTTCACAGGATACCGTTCCTGTCTCACTTTGATCCGTATCCATCCAGAACCATTTATAACCTTTCATAAAGTTAGTTTTATTTATAATGTGTTTATTCATGACTGAAACCAAGTTACTGGTTTTTTGTGTTATTTTTTTATAAAAAGGATTGAACTTTTGCAAGTCTCTAGATTTATTATTTTTAAATTACATTTTTTTTTCCATGGTAGAATTGAATTATAATCAGGACTGTATTAACCTAAAATTGTGGCTATAGACTCTCTCAAAAGATGAATTATATGGGGGAAAAATCCATTTCTATAAGTAAAACTGGTGATACTATTAAAATAATACCCTTAACACACAAAAAAAGACAAAGCAAAATCTTGGAAAAAATACATATTGCTGTTATAACATCAACCAACAAGGAATATTAATTAGGTTTGTAAAAAAAAAAAAAAAGGTATTCAATCTGATCTTTAGGCTTTCATATACTTTGAACTCCTATTCAATTTTATACCAAAAATTTATAGTTAAACTAGACACTACAATTAAAAGAATAAGATCCTAGCCTTTTGAAAACCCATTAGAATTCTATCTCTTTGTTTTCAAATCTTTATATGAAGAATTTCTGCATTAAATATTGTTTACTTATTTTCTGGGTATTTTAATCTCTCAATAAATAATATTAGTCTAAAATTTTAATTGAATTATCCTTTGCTTTTATATTGCTCAGTTCTTTCATTTATGAAGAAGGACTGAAAATTGGTTGTTCTTGCAGTGGATTAATTTTATTTTTTCTAAAATTTAATTGACTGCATTTCATGAATTGCTTAACCTTTTTAGATATTTGTCTTTTGATTAGAAATTAGTGATATCTAATATCTAAAATTCATCAGCTCTTGGGTTGATTTTATTGTACAAGAGAGATAACTCATAAGAATAGCCTAGAAAAAATTGTTCATTTGCTGTGCTACTTTTGCTAGTTGCTTTTCCAGTGCAGAGATAAGAAATTAACACTTTAATAAAGTTTTCTATGATCAAAATTAAAATAATTGATATTATTTATTTAAACAATCATCTTTGTCAAGTAGTCAAAATGTATTAAATATTTGAATATTTGATAACTTTAAGTTTCAGTTTGAGGGGTGGGTTGGCTAATTTTAGAAATATAGGTTTTGTTCCATCCATTTAAGGCTTTATTGGTACTATTAATGTATCAAACTGATACAAACAATATATATGTAAGATCTTACATTCAAAATATATATTGAAATAGATGACCACTTTTAAAGATATTGTGATAAAAGATATAGATTAAATTATTATATTGGTGTTATTGGATAATTCTGGTTTGAATATATCTGCTTCTGATTTAATGAACTGGTATAATTTTAATTCTACCCCCATACAGGCTTATTTTCTTGGTCAGCGAGGTATGGTAGATGAAGAATTTACTTGCAAAGTGCTGGACTGTATGAGTTTCAGCTCTTTTGTAGCTGAGCGCGGGCCTCCATACAGAGTCTGTGATATATTTGATGAGGTAATTGCCTGTCTTTCCTTTTTTATTTTTCTTATTGTTTTTTTTTGTATACCATCTTACTTTTTATTTCTAATCAATGTCTATATATTGAAAGTAATAAAAGTGTTAAAAGAGCATTACCAGAAACAGGAATGTCACATTTTATTCTAATGTTAATTGGTTCTTAAAAATATTGTATTAGAAATCCATTGACTGCACTTTGTCAGTTAAAACTAACTTCTTTAGTTTCTTTGACAAGCAATCAATTTTTATTATGTTAAAATTAGTAATCAATAACTCTCAATTTTGTAAATGTATAAATGAAAAAAACCAACAAAGCTTTTCAATGTCTTTTTTTTTTCTATATTTCAACTATTGATAATGGATAGAAGGTAATCAAGACAAGTATCAAAATTGTTGTTGAATCTTAATATATATATACACAACTTATACACAATATGCATTCATAAATTAGTTATAGAAAAACCTATTTAAGGATGATATAATTTTTCATTTTTGTTTTTTTTAGGTTTATGCAACTATGCAGGACCAATTGAAGGAGGAACGTGCTACAGTGAATGGAGAAAAGATGATGGCTCACATCAAAGAAATCGCCCAGCAGTTGTTTCTGAATGTAACTGGATCTGATTGAAATCAGTTTTATTTTTAATATAGAATAGACTTTTTTTTTTTTTTTTTAAATATTTTATTTAATTTTTTATTTGGATAAAATAAAACAAAGCAAAAAGAAATTGTTGATCATGAGTGATATTGGAAATCTAAATACAACTTTTAAGTTTTGATAATTTTGAAATAGTTTTTAAATAAATTATATTATCATTGTGTTTTGTATGCACATTTTGATATATCTAAGCACTGATCTTTCTGGTTATTTTTTTCAATAAACCAATTTCAGTTTAGAAATGGATTTTAATGGCTAGACATATCTGAAAATCCAATCACAACTAGAATTAAGTTATCTAATACAAAAAATGTTTTCTTATGCAATCTTTTTCCTACTTAGAAATATTTTTTTCTATTTGATTTTAAAGGAAACCCCTAATTCACAGCCATACGTGCCTAAATTACCCAAACCCACAGAAGGTGCCTATGCACGGATACACCAACTGCCCTTCCCCCATTTAGATCGTAAAATCATTTTGGACATCATTGATAAAGGAACTGCTAAGCTCAATCAAAAAAATAAGTAAGTATTACATTTTTCAATCTTTTAGCCAATATATTAGTGTAGAAAATTCAATGATGATATGCCTGGGTCAATTATTTTTTATAATTTTTTTATAATATTTATATCTAAATTTTTTCACAAACTAATTTGTTTCATTGAACTTATTAGTTTGTGTTTTATTAGATTTTATTTGGATAAAACTTTTTTTTAATAAGCGATGAATTTTTGTGATAGTAACAAATAGTTTTATTTATTTTTTTTAGCCTTTTTAAATATATTTATGTGCACACAAATGTACAGCATTATTGTTTTGTAAATCTGTTGTTTTCTTTTTCTGAATTGCATTTTATCACCGTAACATTTTAATTCAAAGTTGAGTAACTAATAATTTTTTCCTATGAATTACAGATTATCTGTTCGTCCTCAACAGCCCAGAATTGTGCCAATGGGTCCACCAATTTCATCAGTTGTAGACAAACAAAAAGTTGTAGATAACAATGCTCGTCGATTGGAAGTTTTGCGCAACTGCATCAATTTTATATTTGAAAATAAGATCTCAGATGCAAGAAAAGTAAGTTGCCTTAAGTTTTGCTTCAAAAATGTTTGTAAGGTATCATAAGATATTTCTGCTCTTATTGAGATTAAACTTAATTTCCATCAATATTTTTAAATTCTTCAATAACAATTTTTTTTGTTTTATATCTATTATTTTTCTTATACAAGTTATCAAGCTTCATCTCAAAGATTTTGAAAAACAATTTTTCTTTATTAGATTTCCTTTTGTTAAATGTTTCAGTATAATTTTCATTTGTTTCTGTATTTTTCTTTTTAAGTTGATTCTAATCTAATGAATGAGATAAACCATTTTGATTCAATGGAATAGTTAAAATAAATTTATAGGTTTATTAACCAAATTTTTTGTCTAGAATATCTGCGTCTGTATGGGAGATTCTTTTTTAAATGCAAACTTTAAAATTTGATTCAAAACAGAAATAATCACTATATATCTAAGCCTTCTTCATAAAATTTTCTAAAGGCAAAGCGGGTTGAATATTTGTTTTTCAGATCTTCCCTGCTGTTCTACGAGCTTTGAATAATAAAGTTGCTCGACTAGCCCTTACTCAAGAACTCAGCTTCCATATTCAAAGCAACAGGGCAATGCTTGAGCATCAACAGTTTGACTTGGTTGTACGCCTGCTCAACTGTGCTCTACAGGTTAGTTGTCATTGCTTTAATTCTAGTTTATATAAATTTATCTGATTTGTTGTTCTATAAATTGTTGAATTAAGGCAGTAATACAAACACTATTATGCCGAAACTATTTTAATCAGAAATTTCAGCTTTTATTTTCTACCTTATGTAATTCATGTCACCTCTTCAATGATTTTATCTGTTGAAGTTAAATTTTTTCACTGTGCAACAATGTATACTTACATTGTTATGAATTAAAATATTTCTGTTTGTCCTTGTTTAAATGAAATTCCTTGTAAAAAGATATTCATTTTTGTCAATTGTTTCTGATAATAATCATAACTTGTTTCTTTATCACCCTCTGAATTAAGTTCTTTTTTATGAATGTTGTTAGGATGATTCTAGCATGGATGAAAATGGAGTTGCGTATGCTATTCTACCTCTGGCTACCTCTTTCTGCAGAGTAAGTATAATTATTTTTTCAAGTTTTATACTCATTTATAATGATTTCATTTTTTTTACTTAATTTGAACAGATTTAAGAATTTTCTATTTAAATGTTAGCTTATACTAAAGCTGACCAAATAAACAATTTAAATGTTAAGATGGTTTATAGGAATGTAAATTTTGTTTGTTTTACAGAAATTGTGCACAGGCGTAATCCAATTTGCTTACACCTGTGTGCAAGAACACGCTGTCTGGAGGAATCAGCAGTTTTGGGAAGCCGCATTCTACTTGGATGTTCAGAAGCAGATCAGACAACTTTACCTACCGCATTATGAAGAGCATTTTGTCTCTGAACACACTAAAGAAGAGGCAAAGAGTGCTAATCTCATGCGGGAGGTGAGTAGCCAGAATTGTAGTTGTCATTTCAACACTCTTCTGTTTATTTTCCTCAATCTTTACCTGTAGCATTTTTTTAATTTTTTTCTCTTTTCATGGATTTATTTGAACTATATAAAGATTGGTAAATTACTAAATAAATTCATTGATCCTTTATAACTCTTTTTTTTATCACCCAAAAATGTTTATTTTTTGATATTCATCATTGAATTTAGCTGGTCTTCCGATGAAGATGAAACAACCTTTCACTTTGGTGGTGAAGTTATTCCAAATTTCAATCAATGAGTTTTATTCTCCATGAGTCTCTTTTAGAGAAGAGAAATAAGGCAAACCAATTGTTTTTATGTTTTCCAGTTTACTATAGGTAAATAAGTATCCTTGACTTCAAAGAGCTCAAGGACTTATTATATAAAATTTAATGAAGAAAACAATCTGATCTTTGATGCATTTTAGGCAATAGATTCAATAAAATAAAATACTAAGTAAAGACGAAGTAGATGCAAATTTTCATTGAACCACACATCTTTGCTTGAAATTTTGATGTTTTGCCTGTCATGCTCCATAATATTTCTTGTAAAACATTTTATCAGGGTTTGGATGCCTCGCGTAGCAAATCCTGTACTCCAGACATCCACCGGAGATCTGCTCCTTGTATCTACCGACCAAAAGAGATAGGAGCTCTTGACATAGCTGCTGAACAGGTACAGTTTTTTCATTTAGGTGAAATTTACATATATATATAAATTTAAACCAATATCGGTTAAAAGTTACAAATTTATTTTAATTGATAGATTGATGTATTGGTCCATTTTCTGAAAATGAATTAAACTATTTCATTAGTTTATTTTTCATGTGACTCATAGAATATATATATCTTAAAAATAAAAGTCAAGGTAAATAGGAAAAGGCTTGAATTTTATTATAGAAACAAATATAATTTTTTTTAGTGGGTTTCACTTTGAATTATACTTGCCACACATGCATGCACAGAGTGGAACAAAATGATCCAACAGTTTTGTATGTTTAATAAAAGCCAATTTGAATAGAAAATCGTCAAAGTATTTTAGAATTTTTCAAATATAAAACAAAATGGCATCTTATGAACATTGGAAACCAAAAATACTTTTTTGACGATTTTATATCTGGGCGATAATAAGAATCTGAAAAAAACTCGACTGATAATATATTTCGGTCGTTTGTGGCACAAGAAAAATAATTCAGGAGGTTTGAACAATACAAATATATTACAAACATGGAATAAAAAGGTCTGACGCCTCTCTTTTTTCTTTTATATAATTTTATTATTTCTCTTCTGTATTTTTCTTTCTTTTATTATTATTGTTATTAATTTTTTTTTATGTAAAATTTCGAACGCACATGGTAAACAAATTTTGATTACAGTTCAAGGCAGATAACTTTTTTTTTTCTATTTCCTTGTTTCTTTTAGTCGTGAAATCTTTTCTTTCTTCTTTTTATTTTTATCTTTTAAATCTTAATTTTATCGTGCAGTCGGTACGGTGCAAAGTTTTAAGCAAGTAATCTCTTTTTTTTTTTTATATGTAAGGGAGATAATTCTATGTTTTCTTTTCTCCTTCCTTCTCCTTTTTGCGTAAAGTTCTTTGTCTTTTCCTTTTCACACTCTATATTTCCGAATAAAAAGTAAAGTGAGTTTACCAACCTTTTTGTGAGCGATAATCATATATATAGATATTTTTCTTTCTTTGTATGTATATATACGTACATTGGGGAGCAGCCAACGGAGTAATTGAATTATCTCTGGAGGGATCCGTTTTATTTTCCTTTTTTTTGTTTGTCCATTGATTCAATGCACAACCGTCCTGTCCAAGAGGTTCAAGCTACTAACGTTTATTCCTCGAATTTTTCTAACGGTGGCCGTTTTTTTTGGCGCTAAGACTTCTCGACCAATCAACGCGCGTACCCCGTGCTTTATATTCGGGAACCCCAGTTTAGGGC
>JAYKTE010119657.1:0-13462 GCA_036873565.1 Xipholeptos notoides | reverse complement strand
AAATATTTCAATTCACAGTCTGATCTGAAATATATTCCACTGATTTTTCTATTGAAGAACAACCTCATTCTAATTGTATGCTTATGTAATCAGAAAGTTCTTGCTGAAGTGTGTTTTAAAAATTTTCAACTACTATGGAATTTCCATGGGTTCTGCTAGTAGATATTATTTTAACATGTGAAAAGGTTGGCTAAAGACTAAATAATTTCATTTTTATTCATATTGTGTAAAAACATCAAGTTTTCACCTTTAGATAAAACCCTTTTTACGCACTTGTTAATATAAAGAGTAATTTGTATTTTATTCCTTGTCATCTAATAACTGATTATTTAATACAAAAGACTTTTTCTTATTTAAGAAGAACGGAAAGCAAAAAATATTTTAAATTTGCTAATGTAAGTTACTTTTCCTCTTTAAACTCCAAGTATTTTAAGATAATACTTATTATTTATGTAGTCTCAAAAATTTGAAGAAAAAAAAGGATTTCTTTACATGAGAAAAAAAATTTAAATCGTTTTGTTAAAATCCAATGTTTCTTTAAAATATATTTTAGAATCTTCAGTTTTAATTCATCCACCCTTGCTAATTTAAAATTAAAGCTTTTTTTATCTCTCTGTACACTTGCTTATTACTTACTTTCTTATTTATCCATCAGAATTTATTTCAATTTTAATTTGAGATATTTATTCATATTTTGGGTGGTATTTATTTATTTTTTCTTTTGAAATTTCATTTTGATTCTTTAATTTAGGTTGATTCATTTTGAGAAAGACAATGGTTTGAACTGTATTTTGCCTTTTTAATTTTTCCTTGCAGTGTGTTGCTTAATAGTTCTGGTATTTTGTTTGCTGTATTTGCAAATAATGAAATATTCTTCTGTTTATTAATAAGCATTTCTAACATTTTCCTTGTGTGAATATCTACTTATTTCTGATTTGAAACAACCTTGTCTTCTCTGCATTTCTTTTATTTCTTTCAGTGTTAAGTCAATATTAAATGTCATTTATTTGAATAACTAGTAGATCTATATGTATTGCCATTTGGTTGAATTTAGTGACCTAAAAGGTTGCAGATAATTTTTTTTTTTGAAGTTCAAAAACATAAGTTTTGTTGATTGATTTGTAGGTTAATTTATCTTGTGAATATTTTGTTTCACACAGAGCTTTTTTATCATTAGACCATGAAGTTATTCATATATTTATGTACCTTAAAAATTATACATTTAATGTTTTTAAATTCTAGAAATGAATTATACTTGAATTATTATTCATTAATAAATTCCAATTTCTGAAAGCAATGTTTTTTGCATGTATATGTTTGTATATTGCAGAAATGAAAAGCTTTATAAAGTGTCTATCTCGCTGAAAATGCTTTAAAATAAGCATCTTAGTTATTTTGTTTTTCCTGTTTCAGATTTGTGATACTTCGAGTGATTAGACTAGAATTATTTAAAGCTCCTACTTGTTTGTTTGCATAAAGCATGTCTTAGTTAGCCTATATGATAAAACCAAATTCAAACTGATTTGTTATTCAAATAATAGAATTGTTCTAAACTAGAATTGAGATTGCTTTGTCAAATCTAAAATATTTTATGTCTGATATGAATGTAAATTAAATTTTTTATTAACAATATACCACACTTCTTGTCCAAAATAAATTTATACTTTGAGAACAAATAAAGTTTTGAGTTTAAAAATGGTCATTTGTGAAAATATTATTTGTATTTAGATTTGATTAATAGCCAAATGCTTTTAGTCTAAAAATAATTTTTTAGAAACTTTTTAAGATGATTCAGAAAATATTTTTAGTAGTAGTATTGATGATTTTATAAACAAGATAATTGTCAAGGTTGAATGACTTGGGCAGTGAGAACAATATAGCTTATGATACATCTCTGGTCAATACCCTGTGGTATTATTAGTTAGGAACTGACCTTAAAATTAGGTTCAACAAAGACTAAAATCCATAATTTCAGAAAACAACCCATAAACTGAATATCAATAAAAAATTGAATCTGGACTTTCCATTGATTATGAGGTCTCATTTGGTTCTTCACTTTCCAAGGTTGGCTGACTGGGCATGGAAAGCAACTCTATGACACATAAAATCCGGATGTAAATTTATAGATAGATACCCCAAATAAGATGAATTCTAATAGCAATTGCATAAATACCTTCAAAAATTGAGAAATGATAGCAGAATTAAAATGTAAATAATTTTTTATATCATTTTTCCTAACTCAAAATATAGATTGTTTTTTGTTAATCTGTCGACATTTAACTTTTTCTATTATGAAATGATCAATGAAATGATCAATCTAGCTGTTCAAAGTATGTCATCTCTAAGTCAGCTAAAAGTTGTGTTGGATTGTTTATGCCTTGCTGACAGCTCTTGTCAATCAAAGTTGTAGCTGCATTGTTGTTGTTCTCTGGGTCACAGGCAATAAAAAGAATCTCTCTGACTATTTTCTTTTTATAATCTGTATTTGGAACTTTCGAGAATTCTGACAACATCATGATCATGTGACAATCATTCATGAATCATGTTAAAGATTTTAGATCCAAATTGTCAGCTGATTTTTGGATGTCCTCGAGGAATCTTATTGCTGAATCATTTTTTAAGGTTTAGTTATGTAAGTGTCTAAACCCAGCATTACAGGTGCTTGTCAAAAAGTTTTTAATACTTTTAATTTTTTAGTAGGTTTTCCATGCTCTTACTGAATTGGAAATTTCTCACTATCACGTTACAGTTTTGCTAATCTTCTATTGTTAATCTGAATGTTATTTTTTTTACAAAATTTTACAGGAAATGTTATGACTACAAATGAGGAACAGTTACTTTGTTATATTTTTTATGAAAACAATGGTTTTATACCCCAGTGGTATAAAGTAGTTCAAAATGAGCAAAGACTGAATTTTTGAAAAAAAATGTTAATATTTTCAATAAAAATACATAAGATGTGATCAATAGTTATTTGAAGACTAAAGAATTGTTGACCTTGCACCCAACAATTCTAGTCTTCTTACACTAAAACTATAAATACCTCTAAATAAAAGAAATATGTTCATTTGAAAGTAATCTATACTTTTTATGACAATTTGCTTCTTGTTTTGTTTATACAATTTATAACATTTTTGAACAAACTTGGTTATGACTTTCTGGTGATTTTTGTTAAATTTAGCAATCTTCACAGACCTTGAATTCACTTGTATTTCATTTCTCAGGTATAAAACTTTCTTTTTCAGGTTTTTGTCATTTTGTTAATTGAAATGAAAATCCAGACATAAAATAAAATTTATCTTGTCTGCAAATTCAGTTGTCATGACTTGGTTTTACTTCACATTACATCCCTTAGTTTCTCTTTCTTACACAGGGTACCTTTTTAGCCCTACTCCGACTTCCGGCAGTGTCATTCCCTTCCATTTCTCCAGCGAGACCACCATGCTGGTCAAGCGGTAGCTTATTTCTATTCACTTACATTCTTGACGTTTCGCACCAACACTGTAAGTTCTTCTCTTCTGTTTTGATACAGAATTGTATTTACTGTTCCATCCCGGCAAAACCATGTGCGTATTCCCATGCCTAGGGAGTCTTTGAGCCTTAAAACGGAAAGTATTCACGCTTTCCCCAAATAAAAACTCTGAAGACAATTTACTTATCGACAGGTTTATTGAAATAGAAGATAAAAACTAAAAAAGGAAAGAAAAAGACAAATAGAATGACAGTGTACAAGTGGCTATGAGCGAAAGTGGTAAATGCTTAAAATCTGACACAATAAAAATGTGAGTTCAAATAATAAGATAAAAGAAATAGAAAGTGAATAAAATTTTGTATAAAAAAGGAAGAGAAGAACTTACAGCGTCAGTGCAAAACGTCAAGAATGTAAGTGAATAGAAATAAGCTACCGCTTGACCAGCACGTTGGTCTTGCTGGAGAAATGGAAGGGAATGACACCGCTGGAAGTTGATGTAGGGCTAAAAAAGTACCTTGTGTAAGAAAGGGAAACTAAGGGATGTAATGTGAAGTAAAACCAAGTCATGACATCAGTATAAGATATCTGTTATTTACTTAATTGAATTTTGACTAGATAGAGTTCAAAATACTTAATGAATAGAAGAAAAAAAATATTTGCATGATATCGAGAAGATTCTTCATTTATCTATAACCAAAATCCATAAAAAGTTGTGCGCAAAGGTTTATTTATATAACTGTAACGACCAAGAACCTATGATTTCCCTGTTTATGCATGATCCTATATGCCCAACTTATTTTAAATTGATATCAAACGGTATAATTTTACAATGAATTTTAAGATTTGTTTATTTGAAATGTGAAT
Source organism: Xipholeptos notoides (assembly GCA_036873565.1). Lineage (NCBI taxonomy): Eukaryota > Metazoa > Mollusca > Cephalopoda > Idiosepiidae > Xipholeptos > Xipholeptos notoides. The sequence continues at coordinate 9,126 of JAYKTE010119657.1, read as the reverse complement.
TTTTTTTCTTTAATACCTAATCTAATTTATTCTATTCTCTTTTTATTTATTTATTCATTTATTTATTGTGTGCTAATTGCATCTTTAAATTTTTCATCTTTCAGTCCAGTAAACAGCCGAATTTCTTCAGCAGATGTCAGCCGACAGAGCACTCAGGAGTACAGTGACTCTGCTCCCCCTCCTACTGATCAGCCTTACGAGGAAGAGGAGAAAACTCAAACAGAACGGCCAGAATTGCCTTCACCTGCTCGTAATCGTTGGATTGATGCAATACAAAAAGTATGCAGTCAGTTAGGGGATGTAAGTATATCTTTTGTAAAATATGAAAGTTTACCATAGGACTGCTTAGAAAAGTTAGATTTTGTTAAAAAACCCATAGGTTCTTGCTACATCATGCAAGTTGAACTTCAAACAAAAAAATTAATGATTTATATAGAAGGCAATTATTCTGAAAGTAATCTTACCAAAAAAGTAGCCTTTTAAAAAGTAAATGTCCAACAGGCAGTGGTAGATTTTAATTTTTCTGCATGAAGGAATTTAATGACATATCTCTGCTTCTGACACATGTCCATGACAGTAGTTGCTTTCTCACACCATCAATATCTGGAACAGAGAGATGGAATTTTCAGGTCATGAATGCATAAGTTCAGTCATTATAACAGTGCAATTTGCAATCCCCTCTGATACATTCAGGCGGAATTAAAAAAAAAATCTGAAGCATTATTTTTTGAATGACCCTTGTAATAGTCAAATCTTAACCATCAAAAAATGGTTAATAAATAAAGGTGTCTCAGGATATGGCAGGGTTTTTTTGATAGGGTTTTTTACTATATTCGTTTGATATTGAGGTGTTATCAAATATAGTTTAGACTAGAATTTGTTATCAAATCTGATTTTCTAGTTGAGGTGAATGACATTATTTGCTGATTTTTATGTTTAGAACATATTTATATAATAATAATCAAAAAAATTAATTACATTTCTTCAGTAATGCTAAATAATTTGTGTTATTTAAAGTTCTTTGGAGCATTATAAATTAATATAGAACACATTATATGGTATATATAAGATAAAGATACTAGTTCAATCTTTCTAAATTCTGCATAGCTAAATAAATTTATGAATTATGAAGTTATAGATGTACTCAAGTGAAATATTCAATCAATTCTATTTCTTAATTTCAGCCTGAGATTGATGGAATGAATGGGGATTCACGGGAAAAATGGTGGGCACGCCATGCCAATGGCGGGTAAGTATCTTTTTAATTTTTCAGTTCATTAAGAAAAGATATTGCCTTACAAAGATATTAAGTTCTTGTTATTCTAGCCAACATTGTTATTGTTATGATGCTAAAATCAAAATAAAAGTATTTTTCTTTTTAAAACCATTTTAATTAGTAAAACTATTTTTTGAACTGTTGTCCTCATCCTTATTGTCATTTCACAGTGTTTCAACCAATGAACCCATCGGCTATATCCAGGTGATCAAACTCTGGAACCTTCTTGTCATAATCGATTGTCAGAATTTCTAATTTTAACCCTTTATCCAAACCAAGAGGGTATCCTGCTCTCTTTCTGTTAACTAGAATTGAAGGGTTCACAGGCTGAAATGTTGTGAAGATAACAATGATGAGGATAATTGTCTGATAAATAGTTGGACAAATTATCAAGCCTCATCTCAAGGATTCTGAAAAAACATTTTAATTAGTCTAAGGATTTTATTTGATGAAAAGCTCTCCACTAACAAGTTTTTATAGAATTTTATCTAATGTTATATCATATTTTTTTTACCATTCCAGGTTTCAATATGTCGGCTGAAATTGATTTTCTCTAACTTTTCAGGATGTGCTGAAAAACTTGCTGTTTGTACAATTTATTTTAAGAGTTTGACCAATTCTTTTTTTTTTTTTTTGAATCCTTAAGATAAGGCTTGGTAGTTTGTGTTTTTTTGAGTTTTCAAACTGCTGTTCTCATCTTTATTATTGTTATATTCACATTGTTTTAACTGATGAGAACCTGAAGAAGGGCGAAGTGTTCATTGACCAAAACATGGAAGATTACAATAATAAAGATAGTCCTAACAATGCAAAAAACACAATACACGTCTCAGATCTTTTTTTTACTTTTCCATGTTTCAAATAATATGAGGCATTGAGAGTAACAACCCGACAAGTACCACTGCAGCCAAAAACAAGTTGTGCATACCACTGTATTCCTAAAAGCCTTCTCTAGCACATAGAAGAAAAGACATGGACGAATTGAGACTGAAACATGGGTGAAAATCAACTAATGTACAGTCTACTCATCACACACTACATCCAAGACTTGAGCGTACAATCAGACAAGTGCCACAATACTCTTGCCAATTGTATGCCTTAAGCTACCCGGCAAAGGCCTGCCAGCCAATGATTTTCGGCCAATCACAGTGCGTCTTGTTATTTGCTCATAGTTTTTTTCTCTGTTTTTTATCTTTAGCACTTGTCAGGTTGTTCCTCTAACGCCTTATATATACACTTTATCTTTCAAATTGCTATGAATTATGATTTTATTAAAAATAATATTCACTTTGTTTGATTTATTGAAACCTATTGATAAACAATTACCTGTTTTGACTTTTTTGACTCTTGTCCTTATTTTTATTATCTTTGCAATATCTTGCCAGATGTACTTTCCAGCAATTTTTAGGTGATCAAACTCAGGAGCCTTCATATTGCAATCAGAAACCTGCACAGAACATTGACTTTAACCATTTTGCATGGAATTGAAACCTTCACCTTTTGATAATTCTCACTTAAAACTGGACACTCTCAATGTCTTTATTGGTTTTGCCACAAGTCCTGTGAGTCTTCCAAACTCATCACAAGGATTATGAAAATAACCAATAATTTATTTGAGAATTTCTATATTATTCTATGATTCGGATTATACTGTAGTATTTCAAAATTAAAATTCTAATATGTATCTAAAGCCCTCTCCAAAAGAAAAAGATCCCCCTTATAAAACCCATATACCAATACCCAAACAGAATCCAGCATTAAATGACCTACAAACGTTAATATGCCGCTAAACAATTCAATCAATCATTAAAATTCACTTGCCAAATACAAACCAAGAAATGTTGAATGTGTTTTGGTTTCGGTTTTTTTTTTAATCAATTTTAGTACATTTGCAACATTTATTCATCTAGTATTTCTATTAAAAAAAAGTAATTACTAACAGTTTTTACCCGGCGTTGCCCGGGTATCTATTGGAAATGTTTGATTAAAATGCTTTTCTTGTAAAAGCAACATAATTTAGTTCACTACATGGATAATATTTGGAACTGGTTTTCGTTTTATTGATAGTATCAGTAAAGGTGATCGATATCTAAATTTTTACCAAAATTTCTTAATAAAATCGAGTAAGAGAGATTCCTGCAATCTAAGACATTTAGAGAAAGAAAAGAGGGAATGAGAGAGAGAAAGAGGGTTGATAAACAAAACGGCAATGATAAAAACATTATAAAAACAATTGCCATCGCTGCAAATATGTTATGTACAAAAATAGCTTTTTCGAAATTCATAAAAATATGAATCAGGATAGAAATCCGGTGGACATAAAGTCAGTGCCCAATTTTCAATTAGAATATCATGTAAAAAAAATTTTGGGGGACAAACCCTATTTTTGTCTTATTCGTACAAAAAAGTGATAATAAAGTGGGGGATCAGTTTACCATATAAATACAACAGAAAAATGAACCCCCGCTTGATGTCCATGTCTAAATTTCACCCATAATATGAGGTATTTGTAAAAAAAATCATGCCATATGAGTTATAATTATACAAAATTTCTATTAGTAAATTTTTGGATAAATTTACAAAATAGAAAAAAAACTGTAGGTCTGTCCAATTTACCACATAAAACTATTGCAGGACTTATGCAAGTTTTTAAAAAAATTTTTTGCATTCAGCACAGATCAGTATTTTGCATCTTTGTGTGAAATTTTGTCAAAATTGATCGAAAGCGCTTGGACATGGAAAAACGCTGGAAAATATGACATGATGAAAAACAACTAAGAAATGTTGTATATAATAAAATCTCACTGTGACGGGTAATAGAGTTGTGTGTAGAACGTATATCTGAAATTTGATTGATATTCGTCAAAAACAAACGCCAAATGCAGGAAAAAGGTGAAAAACATAAAAAAACACTGAAAAAAAGGCTGAAATATCGGCCAAATCGTAAAATGCGTTTTGCCGTTTTGCGTCTCCATCAAAATCTCAGGAGTTGGTTGAGATCGTTTTGGAACAGTTATGGGTAGCGTCTGATCTTACTGAGAAGACATATTGCCGATCAATTAAGAAATGCAGTATTTTTGGCAAAATGAACCCTGACTTAATGTCCACATGCCAAATCGGTTTATAATTGAGGTTTTTGAAATAAATGTTTTTGACAATCAATGTAGACCATGCCGAGCGTCTTTGTGTCAAGTTTCAACCAAATTGGTTGAACATAATCCACAGATGTAAAAAATGGGGTAAAAAGAGAAGCCAAAATAGGGAATTCACAACGCTGACTTTTTCAAAGTGTTGACATCATGCGAAAAAGAGTCACATCGGAAATGTAGATCCGAAGTTTGGTCGAATTTCATTAAAAATGAAGCGAGTGTGCAAAGAATGAGAAACGCCAAACTACAATTTTCATAGTGCAGAACACGGTTGACCCTAACCGAAATGGTCTGGTGTGCCCAGAATTGACTGTGCACCCGTAGTCTCTGAGTCTATAAAAGCCTGCAAAAACCCATTAGAGACGCTATTTTCGATAATTATCGGGGGTACTTTGATATAAAACTTAGTCTACACCACTCCCAGATATATAGACTAACGTTGTGTAAAATTTCAAGAAAATCTGTTCAGCCGTTTCGGAGTCTATAGGGAACGAACGCACACACATAGACAAACTTCTCCTTATTTAATAGTAGAGATTGGGAAATTATTCAAATTTACATTCATTTTTACAATCATGAAAAATAGCTTGTTTTTCTTGTTTGAAAGTAGTTTATATCTTATAATTAAAAGTATTTTCTTTGATTAAATTATAAATGTAAACTATTATATAGAGACATCAGTAGATATTTTGAAATAGGGACACAAATAATCTTATACCTTGAATATTTAAGAAAAGGAAAAAAGAATTATATTCTTAATCTTAAAAGCAGGCTAAAATTACCTGTTCCATTATTTACAGTTTTTTTTTTGTGTTTGTCATTTAATTTGAAATGCAAACTATTATGTATTTTTTTCTCACTATTGGTCAGATAATTTACCAAACAATCATTATGTACATGGCCGTAGATGGACTTCAAGCACATTTTAAGTAATTACATGTATAAAATGAATAATTGTATTTATTCAAGTTTTTTAAATATCCCTATTTTTTGTGTTTTTGCTAGGACACAAACAACAGAGTAAGCATATATTTCTTCGCTTTTCTGCTACATTAGTTTCTCTTCCTCCCCTACTTCCTTCCTTCCTTCCCAGATATTTTGTTTTGGCTAAAATATTTGTGCTTTATTCAATACTTTAAAAAAATTAATCAAAAGTATAAAGATATTCTGTATTCATATTTTCATAATACAATCAAGGCAATTCATACAATACCTAAAATATAGAAGTAATAACAAACTCTTATGCTAACCTTTGAAAATAATGTTTTAGCAGTTATGTTGTAAAATGAAAGCTGATATACCATTTTCTATTCCATTCTATTTTTTAATGATATTAAAATTTATATTTCATATGTTATTCTAATTGAAATATCCCTATTCTTTTATTCTTAATTAATAATGATTTTTCTATAAATTTGAAATAATTAGATTTTACGTAATGTTTGGGAAGATCTAGAGAATAGTTTGTCTATTTTTACCCAGTCAAAGCAATCATTCTTATTTTGCTTAATCCTTTCACAATCAAGAGCTCTTGATTCTTATAAATTAACACAAGAATCATTTTAATTATGCCCCATGCAAAAATGTTTTAAACTAGGTATCCCAAAATAACATTTACAGAAAAGTGTTACTTCCTGCAGGATGGAGTGCATCTTCACTTCTATCCTGATGTGAAAGCTCATCTGGATGCATTTATGCCTGACATGTGGATTGGATGAAGAGGAAGTGTAGAATTTCTGTTAGATCACCAGATTCAATAGCCATGGATTTTGTTCCATTGGTGTTTTCTGAAAGACAAATTTTACTGCCCAATATTAAAGAGTTACAATTAAAGAGAATGTGCTTTAATACTATACCATTTCAAGTTCAAAATGATAACGATCAACTGCAAAATGGACTTATTTTCAAGTAAAAGAATTAATCAACTTCAAAATGGAAAACAACTTTAAAATAAGAAACAATCAAACAAGTTGTTTTCCAATTTGAAGTTGAAATAATATGGATAAGATGGTGTTTGATGTATGCACTTCACTTCTTCTCATTATTAGATGTGTTAAGAGCAGAAAAGATTTTTGTTTGAACATCTTAGGTAGAACAAGCAAATTATAACATTTTACAACTTTAACCAAGGAGAATTTTAACTAATAGCAAATCCTTCTTTCCTTAGTTTAGTATAATTTTATTCTACCACCCTAACTAAAATACAGTCATTGATGTGCCATAAAACCCCAACAAAAAAAAAACAAACCCAACTAATATAATATAGTTCAATGATACTTATCTGAAGAATTCTTCCTACCACAATCAAGCCATTAGTTGATGTTGTACTTTTTAAAATTTCTATTAACAACTAAACATTCGCCATTAAGCTAGTTGCACTTAATTGAACACTTTATTTTCTTAAAATTTTCTGTATTTTCTTTTATATCTTGGATTCAGATTTTTAATAAAAACAAAATTAATTAAAAATAATATTTTTTATTTTTATGTATGGTGGATATCTTAAACTATTCTTTCAATAAAAAACATAGAAAAATAATTTTATACTCATTATTATGAATAGTCTATTAATATTAATGTTTAGAACATATCAATTTATAATTCCTTATGGGAAAATAAAATTTAATGCTATCTTCTATAATATATTTTCATGGTTTTTATTTTTCTTTGTTTTAGGGCTGAAGAAACAGAGTAAGGATTGAATTTTCTTTCCAAAATTGTTGCACTTCACTAATTACCTACTTTTAATTTCTAGATATGTAAAGGAAACATAAACTGTTATAATGAATACTACACATTTTCATTCTCTAAATTTATTTTACAATATTTAGTGTGTAACATGAATTCAAATGGTATTAATTGAACTAAAAGCTCTTCTATTTTTACAGTTTTAGTTTGTATTCTTATTATAAATATTATCTATGATGATATAAAACTTATTACAACATCAAAAGAAATTGAATATCTTTTTTAAAACAGCTTTTTATTAGTATCATATTTTATGCTGTTTTACTGCCAATGAAAAGGATTTAGGCCATGTTGTCTCTGAAACAAAAATCTCTTTTAATGACTTTAAAAGCAGTGGGTGTTATTTTTTTTAAATTGTTTATAAAATCATAAGAAATTTTTCTGTAAGTTTTCCCAACGGAAATTTGGTTGCATTAATTAATTCATTATTTCAATCTTAATCCACAAATTGGATGCTAATATTTGCCTAGCTTTCTCCCACAATCTGACAAATTACAATTCAGCTTTTTATTTTCTGCAGCAATATTCATTCCCATCAAGGATGGTTTTATTAAATATTGTGTTGTTATTAAATTCTCACATGCAACATCTGTGCGTGGGGAAAACGTTATGATGTTTAGTGGATTATTTGAATTCGTTTGCATTTTTTTTTTCTTCCATTCTAAATGTAGGTCACCGAATGAAAAATTTAGTGATAAAGACTTTTGGTTCACAGCTTTATTCCATTAACTACAAGTATCTTGTTTAAGACTTGAAATTCTTAGAGGGGAAGTCACTCTCTTGTCTTTGATATGTATGACTACCAAATGTTTTTATGTCATACTTATTTCCCTTTGCATATTTAAAATAATAATAATGATTTTTTATCTAATTTTTTCAAGTATTTCTTTGAAAGTATGTTTTAACATTATGTTATTATCTATTTGGATAGCATAATAAATGGTTATGTTATAACGATAAAAAGATTAACTGATTTTAGCGATTCAACATTTATAGAATTATAAAAAAGATTATCTCAAAATCTTATTGCAAATACCCTTTTTTATTTCCTTTCTGGATTCATTCAATTCAAGTCTATTTTCATTTTTTAGGTATTTTTGTAGATTTTTAGCACACTTAAAGTATTAATATACACAAATTGAAGAATTAGATTTAATTTAGATTTTTAATGTTGATTCTCTATTTTTTTTTTTTTTGTTAGGGCCCAGACAACAGAGTAAGCATTTATTTATTTGATTTTTTTTATTGTATAAATCTCTCTTCCTTTTTTGCAATATGTTTTATTTTTAATTAGAATATTCGCATATTATTTTGAAAATTTTATAGATTGTGCACACCAAGTCGGGGTTTGCCACCATCCTTGGGCAACTTTTTTGAGAATTTAAATCAGATTACCCTCCTTCTTTCCATCCCCTCAACCAATCTTGATGAAATTTGCCATGATAGTGTTCCCTAACACAGGACAAAATGTATTGCTCTCTTAACTTAGACCTTCATAAATAACGCTGCAAAAAAACAATGTAACAGATCATTAAGGATCCCCCTTTTCTGTAGATGCATATAATTCTTTTTTGAAAAATTTAAGATAATGATTTCAAAGTTCAATGTGCAATTAATGTTCTGGCATTAAATGACCCATAAAGGGTTAATTTGACATAAAACAAATCAATCAATCAACCAATGAAAGTCCCTTCAAAGTGCGGGTATCTTTGCTAGTATACAATAATCATAACGCACCAGATATGATTGCAAACTTTCTATGTTATCATAATCTACAAAAACACTTATGTTTAAAAAAAAGATATACATGGTTTTATAATTCAAATGTCTGATATCATCTCTTTATACCAGATTAATATTGGTTTAAAAAGTACCGAAATCAAAAACATCCTGAATATCATATAACAGAACTTACCACTACAGAAATCCTCCTCCACCAAAAAAAAGAAAAAA
>JAYKTE010119546.1:0-13462 GCA_036873565.1 Xipholeptos notoides | reverse complement strand
AACCATACTGTTTCCAAAACAATCGTTGGCCATCGCGATTTCCGCCATTTTAAAGATGGCCGCCACTATTTTCAAAAATGGCCACCAGTTTTCTCATGAATGATGGATATCAAATTTCTCCGTCAATTTTCAGTCTACAGACTTAAAATTTGACATTTACTTTTCATAATTTCCAAAATTAGGGCCACTTTTGTCCATCACAAAAATGGCTCGACATTTCACAGTTTTAAGGAAACATATCAGCACAGCCTTAAGTGTAGGGTTATTCCAGGAAAAGATAGAATCATGGGTGGTAGGTCAAACCTTATCTTGCTCTCAACTCCCAGGCTATGTCAATACCCTTGCTACTTCTAATATAGCTGACATTTCTAAATGGCAACCACTGGTATTCTACAACAATTAGATTAAAGTACTGTTCAGAACCAACTGAAGTGCACCAAGGTGATGACTAACATCAACCCTTGGGAACAAACTGCCAAGGACCGGACAACATGGAGGAAAATAATGCACTAAGCCACTGTGGACTTCGAGAAGAGGAGGTGGGCAAAAGAAAAGGCAAGAAGGAGAGAGAAAGGAGAATAACCCTGTACTCTGCCTACACTCCTTTATGAACACTGCCTGTGATTCTTCCATCACCAACTAGGCCTCGCAAGTTATGTCAAATATAGGCATCAGCGAAAGGTGAGGATAGGCGTGGACCTGGTACTCAAACATGAAATGGGTGCCAACAACAATACAACAATTTTTCAGAGAGGCTGATAAAACTCTACCATATTATAGGTTATTAGGGTCTTTCATAACTACAAAAGTCTAATTTCTTAAGATGAATTGTTATAGTGATAGGAAAAGAAATTATTTGATGTTTGCTTTAGTTCTATTGAATCGGATGAGACCTGGGGTGGGGTATATGAACCACTCAAAGCTAAAATCATTTTAATATCCTGGAGTCCTTGTTTTAATTTATTATTTTGAAAAAAGTGTTGTTTTTTTTTTGTTTTTATTATTATTATTTTTTGTTTTATAATTATTATCTATCTGAAATTATAGCTAAAATTTAATGAAACGTCAACATTCAGCAACTTCTTAATTACCTGGGATAAGCCTTGTGTTAATTATTTCATTAATTATCCAAATGTTAATTATTTTCAAATTCTTTGCATGACTAAACTGAAAGATTATCCACAGGCAAAGAATTAAATAACAATCCAGCTGAGAATAAAAACAAACAAATATATAAAAATAAAAACCCAAGAAATAAGTTTTACTTATCTTTAGTGTATGGCAGATATATATTGATACCTTGACAAAGTGATACCGATAATAGTCCCATACTAGCAAGCATAGCAGCAACTATACCTTCAAACAGATAAATATATTGAGATTTTGTTGAACAGAAAGTCACGATCTGTAAATAATACCACTAACAGTATCCAAACTTGCTAACAAGTTTTAGAACTTGCTAAGCTGAATTATGGGAATCTTACATATCAACTACCCAAGAACATCTCAACTAGAGGTGATCTGCTTTGTCTGTCAAAAAAAATATTTAGGAAAGTACTCAAGAAGGCTGGAATAATATGAATGATTACAGCTCTTTAATTTTGGTGCATTCAGGCAGAATTTCAATTGAGCTCTTTAATTTCTAACATCACTAGAAGGCATTTTATGTAAACAGTTCCACTATGGTTGTTCATCTACACAGGCAAATATATTTGATGTTCATTATATGCCTTTGATCCATCTGTCTGTTGAGCATGAAGTCCTCTCTTCACCTTTTTTGGCTTGTGTGTGTTTTTCTTTGTGTGTGTATGGTATGTGTATGATATAATATATATACTTGGTCAAGCACCAACCCAAATTAGGAAGAAAGACCAAATTTATGTGCTCATAAATTTCCCATTTTTTGGAATCAGTGTTAGCCTTCATCTAGGTGATTTACTCCCCTTGAGTTGACAGGTCTCATCAACCCATGTTTTTGGAATCAGTGTTATCCTTACCCCTAGATGAGTTACATTCCAAGTTAACAAGCTTCATCTGTCCTCTATGGGTATGTGTGTGCGTGTTTGTGTGTGTGTTTGTATGAAAAGCTTAATTATAAAATACTCGAATGTGTTTGGTATTGATTGATCTCTGTGTGAATCAGTCAAATTTTATCAAATCAATTTCGACAGCTTAAACTCTTTTAAAAGCTAAATTCATTTTTCAGAAAAGAACAGTTTTGAGATGTTTGCATAAATGTCTAGACTTTTCAAAGTGGCCCATGGGGGAGGGACGCAGCTGATGGGGGTAACGACAGATTGGGGGAAAAGATGCAGAGGGAAGTGGAGTGGAAAGAAAGGAAGTAAGGAAGGTGTGGATGATGCTTAAATCTGAATTGAAAATCACTGTTCAAGTGGGATTATGAACATTGGCAACAAATTGTTATTTTGAAACAAAAATACTGCCAAAATCACTTGACAGGAAATAGACACTAATTATGTTGAATTTGAAATTGATTTGAGGAGGCTTTAAAATATATATTAAAAAGACATTTCCTTTCGAATATTGATTATTATGCCTTTCTTTCAAAGCATTGTTTTGCACACATTATTACCTTCAAAAAAAAAAAAAAATGAAAACAAAAGTGTTAATTGGAGAATTAATTGAATTTTGGTTTTTGTCTGTCTCTAACATTATTGGCTGCAACCAATATTTTCTTTTTTCATTAAATCTGAAAAAATAAAATTAATAAAACAGAATTTCTTCTACACAATTACATTTTTGTTAGTGATTTATTTGTCCAACAATTGATATATACTAATTAGAATTCAGTCAAGCTGAAGACTAAAAGAAAGTCACCCAGTCAGTCTTGAATTTATTTTTGTGGCAATGATTTTTAAGATAAAAACCTACTAAGTATTTCAAAATTTTATCACATATATCATTCACAGTAAGATAACTGTGGACCTTTACAATATCTATATGCTAATATGTTAGTGCCTATGTGGGTCACAAATAACAATGATCATCACAAACAGTAATTAGAGAGGAAAACATTACCTACCTTAAATCACTCTTTACTATGGAAATAATTAAAACTTTTTCAGTATATGTTTTAAAGTTTAATTTTAGTTATTTTAAAAGAAACCAAATTTTTCTGCAAAAATCGATATGCTGTTAAGAAAAATCAACCAACCAATGAGAAATGTTTTCATGCACAAAGAATATATATATACACATATGATATTAGAAGAATTTCCCAGTTTTGCCGGGGCACAAGGTCTTTGCTACTAAGGTAGTTCCTGAAGCAGTACCGTACAGCTATAAATTTCAGTGGTCTGAATTATTGTGTTATGAAAATTTTGGTGGTTTCAATGTTTTTATACTTACTTTTACATTTACTTTGATTTGTTTTTTTTTTTGTAATTCCAAATTTTGATCCCTTAGCAGCTATTTTTCTAGCTCAAAACCAATTAGAAAGTGTTCTCCAGGTCAAAATACCCCAAATATCAAATTTCAAGTCTCTAGACTAAAAATTGGCATAGTAGTTTGTAGAGACCGCAGAGTCCAATCTTTCAACTTTCACTCCTTAGCAGCTACATTTTTGGCTCCAAACCAATTAAAAAGCTTTACCTAAGTCTGAATACACTATATAAAAAATTCCAAGTTAGTAGATCAAAAATTGCCAGAGTAGTTTCGTAGAAATTACTTCATCTCACACAAACACATTCACACGCACATTTTCAATTTTATAGATATAGAGATATAGTTGGTCAAGTACCAAACCAAGTTAGCACCAGGCCAGTTTTAGTTGCTCATTACATTCCCAGACTTTTTGTAATCAGTGTTGTCCTTCACCTAGATGATTTACTCTGATTGAAGAGTTGACAGGTTTTATCTACTCAGGCTTTTGAAATCAGTGTTATCTTTACACCTAGACAAGTTACTTCTCAGAGTCAACAAGCCTCATCTGCCCAAGGCAACTGAAAGTGACTGTAAATTTTTTGGACTGAGATTTGAACCCATACAATACAATTCCAGAGTCCAAGCTTCTACCACTCCTCCACCTACCTTCAAAGTTATATAGTCAATGAAAAAACGATTATTTTCTAATCAAAGAATGAATTAATTAATGATTTGTAACATCTGAATTAGTGATCAATCAGTAAATTTTAATCCAAGTCCTAAATAAAATCAATTACTGTTGACTAAAAACAAAATACAAACAATAATTACTGCAATATTTTTGTCAAGTATGTCAAGGATAAAAATAAAATCTGTTTTTAAAATCCTTAGAGGATTTTTGTGCATGTGTTTTTTTGTTTGTTTGGGATTTTTTGTTGGTTTGTTTTATTTTGTTCTGTAATTTAGCTCAGGTTATTGTCATTTTTCTATAAAGGCAATTCTATCATTGAATAGAAGACAAGGACAGAGTTTATTATTTAATTTCAATTTTTAAAAAATATTTCTTATTAATTACATAATTAATAGCTATGACGTAACAGTGAGCACAGCACTCATGCACCATGTGCACTCTGTTGAATTTCCAGCCGTGATCACTGCTGCACCTGTTGTCACATTTGAAGATGGAGGCTGAAAAGGAGAACAATCATGACGGGAACAATAGACGAGCGAATAATGAGATGATGACGAGTTTCTTTTGACAAAAACAATATTTATATCATATTTGATTTGGTCGCTTCACTGGAGAGAGGTGGCTGGTGAGGCATCGAAGCCTCTAAATGTAGACTTCAAAATTTTAACATATCGTTGGGACTCCATTTTGGGCCTGGGGGTGGGCAGCTCCCCCCCTAGAGCTGGAGAACCCTGTTCTAACCTGCAACTCAGTAGACCAACTCACTGACCAACTGGTTCTCTGATTGACTGCTAAAAAACCTTGTTTCATTGACCACCCAACAATGCTTGACCACCCAATAATTATTTCAGTTATCTTCTTTTTCTTCCTTCTTTCTTTCCTCTTCTGCTCCTAGTGAGTATATTCTCCTTCCTTTCTTCCTCCCTTTTCTTTTTACTCCCTTATTCTGTCCTTTGACTTTTCCTTCTCTCCTTCTCTCATTCTTGTTCCCTTCTCTTCCAGCTATCTGTGGGTGGCCTGCACTGGGGAAGGAAAAGCTATTATGTCTATTTTTAATGTATTTTTTATGGGGTTTTTCCCAGACCATTTCCTAGTTAAGATTAAGTCTTTAAATTTTCATTGACCACCCACTGGTCAGTGATTCTAAAAAATACGAATTTTACTTTATTCTATTTCTATATAATTTCATTACTAACATAAGGTTTTTCTAACAATGATTAATTAGTAAACTAGCACCCTCTGCTCTTGTTACATAGCTATAGTTAATTTTTAAGGTAGAAGACCCAGTGTAAATATTAATAGGTTAAACTCGGTGTATTTTATTATAATTTATTTCAATCAAAAAATAGCACACTTCAAGCTCATTTGCTACCCAGCAAAAAGCAAAATAATAAGCACATATTCTGTCATTTAAGAATTACAGCAACACAAGTTTTCACTTGGTGGCGACCTGTAGTATCCAGATGAAGGTTGGGGTTGCTGTCAGAGTTGAGCTCATAAGTAAGACCCTGAAATTGGTAATGAAGACAGCCTCATCACTGAAAACAACTTTATTGAATTATTTTTAAAACCTGTTATTTTTAACAGGCATGTACAGTAGATTAAATTAGTTCATTTTGATATGAAATTTAGTTTGAAATTAATTATATGTAAAAAAAAAAAATGAATGCAATATTTAAAGGTAAAATTTTTTAATTATTTTTGACAAGCATATACACTAGTTCTTTCATAGTTGGCATTACTTTTTCTTTGCATAACTGGTAATTATCTCCAGTTTTAGCCTTTGATCCATTTAGCATTTTGCTTGTTCAGCATTTTGTTCATTCAGCTTCTTGTCTTATTGGTATTTTGTCTATTCAGCTTCCCGTTTGTTCAGGATCTTCTCTATCCTGCTTCCTGTCTGTTCAACATTTTGCCTATTCAGCTTCCCATCTGTTCCGTCTGTTCTGTCTGTTCCATATCTTATGTAGTCATTATGTTGTCCATTTGACTACCTTTGTCTACTACTGATTCAACATTTTGTCATCAGGAACTTTTCTTTGATGTGAATTTATTTGAGTTTATGCTCATGCATAAATGTACCCACCTTTTATCTTAGAGTTGGGGACTCTATCAATCTATTGAGTAGACATTGGAAAGGTATGATCTTAGGAAAATATATATAGACATGCAGTGGAAGTGAAGTTAGCCAAAGTGAGTGTGTGTGGCCTTTGCATAGCTACAACCACCCAAAACAACATCCTTCGTGACTGGAACTTGATTGCTTTGTCCCCTTTTTTCATTTTTATTTTATTTGATAATGGTACAAGAGAAGTCTACTTGGGACAGGAAATTTAGACTTTAGATTTGTAAAAGGTGAGTTCAAATCACAGTTGTTCCATTAAATTCACATTTGGGCTAATATCTTTGGGAAATATAGGAATTCCCATATTCCCTTTCTGTCCCTGAAATTCCTTGGCTGAAAAATGGTGAAAACATAAACTATAAGGATGAAGACAAATGTTCGCAAAAATAAATACCCAGATTATGAAGCCTCATCTCAAACGATTCCCCCCAAAAAAGAAAGGAAAGACATTTATCAAATATGATTTAATGACCAAAAGTTTGACATGCTGTAAAATAAACCAATCAAATAATAAGTTGGTACTAATGGTATTGTGTATTTCTATCAATAGTAATAACAACAAAGAAAGAAAGAAATGAAGAAACAATTATCTTTAAGGTGAAAAAAATATGAATTGATGTCTACCTTTTAAATGATTTCCTCTTTATTTAATGAGTGATTCAGCTTCATAATTGATTTAATCTAGCTTTTTTCTTATATTCTTATTGTCGTGTTTCATGTCTTTGTATTCTATATTTGTAAAAAGAATAAATAAATAAAGGTAAGCAATAAATAAAAATTCATCATTCCTTTTCACACACATACATACACTAACTAAAAACATATTTACACACCCACTTACATACAAACAACAAATACTTCATAGACACTGACATACTCTCAAATACTTATCTGGTTTCTCATTTATAGGCATGTTGTTGTTAAGTAGTAGGGTAGTTATCAATACCAGACATGTATCAAGTGAAAGTTGAGTAAACCATTGTATTAGCAAGGACACATAGAGTGGTAGTAGTAGTAGTATTAACAACAGTAGAACTATCAAGACAAAACTCTCCCTCTAGTTTCTGTCTAGACATATTTATACAGAGAAAGAGTTCATTATTGCAAAGGTTCACTCTAACAAATATATTGTTGAGTAAATATGATTGTATAAGTTTGAGCACATTTTCCAAAACTTAAGAATAAAATCCTTTTCTTACTCATAACTTAACAATAATAATGATCAAAACCTTTATCTAACACTGAAATTGTACTAACTTTAAATTAATGATATTCATGGATGTCATAAAATGACAATAGCACATCTACATATAATTGCTCAAACATACAAGTTTTAGGGTAGTTATCAATACCAAAATCAATCAGTATCAAGAGGAAGTTGGTTGAACCATTTTATTAGTAAGAACACATGTAGAAGTAGCTTTATTATTGAAGATAAAATGTGGGGTAGTTATCAATACCAGATATGTATCAAGAGGGATTTGGGTAAACCTTTCTATTAGCAAGAACCCATGTAGCAGTAGCTTTATCATTGTGGATAAAATGTGGGTTAGTTATCAATATCAGACTTGTATCAAGTGGAAGTTGGGTGAACCATTGTATTAGCAAAAAACACACATAGTAATAGTAGCAGTAGTAGTATTAACAGCAGGTGGAACTATCAAGTCAAGACTTTTCTTTAGTTTCTGTCTAGACTCATATTTTTAAAGAGGAAGAGTTCATCATCATTGCAAGGGTAAGTAATTTCATCATAACAAAGCCTTAAATAGAAAATTGAATGAAATTTATTTGGTAATACTAGATTGAAAATCCAAAATTAGAAGTTGCTATATTTTTTATCTGTTAGGTTTTGAGGTTTAAAATTTGTTTAATATATTGGTAATAATTCAATTATTATCTTTCAGACTATCATAAAGAATTAAACTGAAGTGTTATTATAATTTTTTCAGGTCGTTTATTTCAATAAAAATTACTTTGTTTTTAAAGTATTTGCAAGTGGGGAACAATTTCTATTTGGTTTTCAGCTGGAATGATAGCTGCTAAGGTGTCAAATTTCAAAATGTAGGTTGTTGCAGGCCCATAGTATCATTGGTATGTCAATATAACCATAGTTTACTAAAATAATCTTTGGCTTTCAAAAAAATTATGTCAGTTAAAAACCTTGGAATTGCAAAAACCCAGATCAATTTGTACAAATATTTTTCATGCTGCTGTCCTCATCCATGTTATTGTGGTCTTCACAACTTAACATGGATGAGGACAGAAGTCCAAAAAATACTTGTACAAATTATCAAGCCTCATCCCAAGGATTCTGAAAAACCATAACCCAGATCAAAATGAATATAAATGGAGCATCAAAGCAACCCCCGGCACCCAATTAAGGCAAGGCAATATTTCTAGAAAGCCATAAAATCTTCAACCTATATCACCATGATTCATGACACTGCCACAAACAAAAAGCTGCTCTATATTTTCTTAAGTACATACATTCAATAACTGATTAGAACCTTGATATCAGAAACTGAAATGCTCACAATTTTTTGGCTTATCTAACCCACTTGTAAGCTAACATAAAAATATTACTATATTGTAGGACAATTTTTTGATTGGTCAAACACATTTTGAAAATTAGCCAATCAAAAATTAAATATTTATCATCCAGACAAATTCTAATCTTTCTTTTTATTTCATAACCCTTTTTTAATCATTGTAATTATGATCATTACCATACCATATCAATCAAAATATTCATTATAACCATCATAGCAGTGTTAATAATTACAAGCTCCATCAACATCAACACCTTTACGACACCACCAACCAGTAAATTTCTAGAACTGGTATAGCAAATAAGGAAAATATGGAATACATAAATGACAGTAATACCAATGGTCATTAGAGACCCGGGAACAATTAAAAAATCATAGGATGATGACAGGATATTGGCATCATATCAAAATTTGGCATTTTAAAGACCAGAGCACAAATAAGGACAGATGAAATACATTAAAAATTACTAAAGCATAGAAAGAGAACATATAAGTATATCAAGGTTTGGAGTATGTAGAGACCCCGGTGAAGAGAAGAAGCCATAAAGACACTGTCTGAAATCAAATTTTAGATGGTAGGTTGCTGAAAAGGATTTACACTTATTCAGGCACCAAGGTGTCCTACAAGGTGCTGGGAGAGCCAGGCCTTATCTACTTGGGATTTGGAATCAGTGTTGTCCTTCACCTACAGTTACTCTCTTAGTTGACGGGTCTCATCTACGCTGGTTTTTGGAATCAGTGTTATCCTTACACCTAGATGAGTTACTTCTCCAAGTTAATGAGCTTTATCTGCTCAAAGCAGCTGAAAGTGAATATAATTGTTTAAACTGAGATTTGAATTCATATAACACAATTCCAGAATCCAGACTTTACGACTCTTTCACCTTAGCTGCTTCTATGTATGTTTTGGGGTTAGAAATAATTTTTTAAAAATTGGTTTAGTTTTAAAGCAGTTTATGTTGTGGTGTACATTTACTAATTTTTGAGCATTCATTTCAACTCATGATTTGACTTGAAGGAAGATGATGATGATTTGGCCTTTGATTCAAGAACTAGAAACATTTTCAACCACAGCAAAGTTAACAACATGAATAAAGAAAGCCTTTTAAAAATCTTTGAGTAAAGGCACTCAAGAGAGAAATAGCAAATGAAAGTTGACTGTAAAAGTTATTTTGTTAAACAAAGTTATTTATTCAAAAATAATTTTACACAGAATTAAATTACCAAATAATGTTGATATGCTATTAAAAAGGCAACCGACTAGCCATATTTATCATGATGTTCTTGCATTTTTAGTATTTACAATTTCACTTTTTTTATCCTTCATTAACTGTAGGTGCAAAAAGGTTTATTCCATTTTTTTTACAAATTACAATAAGCAATTTATTATCAGAAAGTCAAAAATTTATACTATTCTGTGTTTTCTTCTTTTTATTTGATGTTTTATGGTTTAAAACCATTTTCCAACAGCAACTATATTTTTTTATTTTTAGAATATTCAACTTATTCACACTATTTAAATTCTTTCCTATTTATGCACCTCCATTTTAAAAAAAATAGAAAAAAAATGAAGAAAAAAAGAATAAATTAAAATGGAGGAACACACTGAATATGTGCAGGTGAGAAAAAAATGTTTGATAACAATAAACAATATTTACAAATTGAAAAATAGAAATTCCATCACATTCTCAATTTTCTGGGTATTTTTTTGTTTATTTTCTGTTTTTTTATGTGTGTGTTGATTTTTATTTATTTATTTTTTCCCCTTAAGTAGAAGAACAAATGTGCTGATAATCATAGAGTTTTGAATTAAGGCATTCATAGAAAAACTTTTTTTCAAAAAAGCATAAAAAGCAAAAAAAAAAAAAGATGGGGAGTTGAACCACGTAAAAAGTGAAAATGAATTTTAAAAAAATATAAGAAGAATGAAAGTAAAAAAAATGTTATTTAGATAGCATGAAAAATGAAAGAATGAATTAAGGAAAAGAATTTTAAAAATCCAAGACCAAAGAGAAAAAAAATAAATTAAAAAAAGAATACAACAGAGAAATAAAAGAAAACAAAAGAATTAATAATATTGTTACTGGTCTTTAGAATCTTTGAGATGAAGCTTGATAATTTGTATATCTATTTTTCAAACTGTCGTTATTGATCACTTGAAAAAGACCAAAGAGTTCATCAGCCAAAATGCTGTGAAGGTGACAATGATAAAATTGAGGATAACAGTCTTCATTAAAGAATTATATTTTTATATCTATGGATGTTTGTTTTGTTTGTGTTTTACGACATATCAACCATTTTAGGTCATTAAATGCAGAGAACAATCATTTTTTTGGTAAACGTTAGTTTTTGTACACACATAGTTTTTTAATGACACAAATGACACTATTTAACCCATAGCTGGAGGGAATGTGGAGATTCATACCTTTCCCGATAGTATTAGTACGAATATGAACGCAAACGGAACAACTGGGATTCGAACTCGCATACTATGATTCCAAAGTCCAACTGCCTATCCACTCGGCCTAATCGACTTCCCCCAATATATCTATGGAAGAAACACAACGTAACAATATTCTTATGTAAACTGTACAGTAAACATTGAGTAAGCTTTTATGAATATTATGCCACTCTTAATGCATTGATATATTTTTAAAAACTAGACTTTTATATTTGTGAAAAAATTTAATAAACAATAATATATGAGGGTATTCCAAAAGTAATGCCTCCTATTTTTTAAAATTTAACTAAAAAAGTTGATGAGCTACAATTACAGGAGTGGTACCATTAAAACGAGCAACCTTTTGCACTTCTGAATTTATTTACTTTTAACAGCAGTGAACGATGCAGTCCAGTTTCACTTCTGGGGCACGCTTATCCATCACAACTGTGTCCCCATTCTGAAATCGATGTCCCCATCAGTCTTGTAAATGTTTAACAGACACCGATGGATGTTGATCGGATCAATTTTTTCTGCAAGGAGGAATTCAATGAGACATCTCTGCTTCTGATGCATATTCATGCATAAGTTCAGTCATCTTAACAATGCAATTTGCAATTCCCTCTGATCCATTTGGCTGGAATAAAAAAATAGGAGACATTACTTTTGGAATCACCCTTGTATTAGAGAAATTGAAACTTGTTGTATTTGTTAAACAGAATACCTCATACATCCTGTATGAATAATCATGGTTTAAGAGCATTATCTGTACCATTAATTGAACACAATTTATTAGTAGATATATATCATTTATGCTTGGAAATAAACAGTTCCATGCTTAGCAGCATTGCCACCTCTCCGCAGAACGCACCTTGCAGCTCCTCTAACCACAAAATACAACTTATGCCCTCTCAAAGTACTGAAGATTTCTATCAAGAATTTTATGTATTTATATACAAAGTATGTTCAATAATCCTTGCCCGTGTGATCCTGAACTGACTAATACCTTCCATTGCAGAAGAGCATCTCCCGGAAACCCAGTGCGGCTTCAGAGCAAGCAGGGGCACCACAGACATGGTCTTCGTCCTCAGACAACTTCAAGAGAAGTGCCAAGAACAAAACAGGGGACTATATATAACGTTTGTGGATCTAACGAAAGCTTTTGACACCGTAAGCAGGAAGGGGCTTTGGCTGATCTTGGAACGCCTCGGCTGTCCCCCAAAGCTACTCAACATCATCATGCAGCTACATGAGAATCAAAGCGGCCAGGTCAGAGTGAATAACACCCTCTCTGAACCCTTCCTCATCTCCAACGGCGTAAAACAGGGCTGTGTTCTGGCACCGACTCTGTTCAGCATCTTTTTCAGTATGATGCTGAAACAGGCAACTGTAGACCTTGACGATGAC
The DNA here is from genome assembly GCA_036873565.1 of Xipholeptos notoides. Lineage (NCBI taxonomy): Eukaryota > Metazoa > Mollusca > Cephalopoda > Idiosepiidae > Xipholeptos > Xipholeptos notoides. The sequence continues at coordinate 866 of JAYKTE010119546.1, read as the reverse complement.
GACGCTGTCTACATTCGCTATCGACTCGACGGTAGCCTCTTCAACATCAGAAGGCTGCAATCCCACACGAAGACTCATGAGCAACTCATCCGTGATCTCCTGTTTGCTGATGACGCTGCCCTTGTTGCCCACACCGAAAGAGCCTTGCAGCGTTTAACATCTTGTTTCGCAGAGGCTGCCCAGCTCTTCGGACTTGAGGTCAGTCTAAAAAAGACAGAAGTTCTCCACCAACCCGCGCCTAAGTTAGAGTACCACCCGCCCCATATCACCATTGGCGAGACTGAGTTGAAGCCCGTCCATCAGTTTACCTACCTTGGGAGCACCATTACATCGGATGCCAAACTGGACAGAGAAATAGACAACAGGCTAGCCAAGGCAAATAGCGCCTTTGGCAGGCTGTACGACAGAGTTTGGAATAATAAACACATAAAGAAGGGAACAAAGGTTAGCTTATACAGAGCCGTAGTACTCTCCACCCTCTTGTACGGCTCCGAGACGTGGACAACCTACCGATACCATCAACGACTCCTCGAGCGCTTCCATCAGCGCTGTCTCCGCACTATTCTTAAAATCCATTGGAATGACCACGTCACCAATGTTGAGGTTATGGAGAAGGCGGGGATTTCCAGCATCGAGGCCATGCTACTGAAGTCGCAGCTGCGCTGGGCAGGCCATGTCTCCCGAATGGAGTCACATCGCCTGCCCAAAATAGTGCTGCATGGCGAACTCTCCACTGGCCGCCGTGACAGGGGGGCACCGAAGAAACGTTATAAGGACCATTTGAAGAAGTCCCTCGGTGCCTGCCATATTGACCAACACAAATGGACTTGTCTTGCCGCTGACCGGGACACATGGCGGCAAACTGT
>JAYKTE010119435.1:0-13463 GCA_036873565.1 Xipholeptos notoides | reverse complement strand
GATTTTAATAGCAACAATAATACAGGGGTCGTTCCAAAAGTAATGCCTCCTATTTTTTAACTTTTGACTCAAAGAACATGGAAGTGGTAACATCAAAACAAGTGACCTTTTGTGCTTCAGAACATAGTTTCTACATAGTCGCCACCATTCTAAATGCACTTTCTGTAGCAATGATTGGGGCAGTCCATTTTCACATCCGGAGCACACTTCGTCACTCACATCTCTGTCATCACTATAAACTCAAAGAAAGAATCCCCTAGCTATGCTGACATCAACTAAAATGGCTTCATAAATATCCAACAGCCTCCAGTGTATGTTGATTTTTTTTCTGCATGGAGGAATTCAATGATGCATCTCTGCTTCTGATACACGCCCATGACAGGGGATGCTTTCTTCACCCGATCAGTATCATCAACACAGACATGAAACTTTCAGGTCATGAATCCATAATTTCAGTCATCATAACAATGCAATTTGCAATCTCCTCTCATCCATTTGGGCAGAATATAAATATAGCAGGCATTACTTTTGGAATGTCCCTTGTATTAGGCCTGATGATGGTGATGATGATTGTGACATTATAGTCATGATAGCAGTGAGGGACAAAATCTGTCAGTTACTATGATTGTAAGGATAAAGTGCTTTTTATCCTTTATTTTATGTGTGTATCTCATCAAGAACAATCTGTCTTGTAAAGTTCATTGAAAACTGCATTTACACTCTTTCCTTCCAGAGGCAATGTATACTCGCAAAGTCGATCACTTCATTAGGCCTGATTTATTCACTTATGCTCTAATGTCTAATTTGGAAGGTGGAAAGCAAACCTAATATAATGTCTTAGAACTTGACTATGAAAAAATAAGAAGCTGTACAAGGAGAAGACGATAAAGAAACACTTTATATTTATAGTGTCACCAGCAGAATAGCTGAAAATTTTTGGTATGGCCAAACATATATATCTATTTAAATCAGATATAAAGTTATGATTAATCACAAAATCTTGTATAACTTTTAACATAGTGCCAGATAGCTGTTTCTGTCTTATTGGATCTGACACGCAATGTTGTTCCCATTCCATACCCCAAGTAGGATTGAAACTAGCAGACCCCGGGGTATGAAACAAATGCCTTAACAACTGGCCCATGATACAGTTATGAGTCCAAAAATGTAATTCTTACTGTTTTACTCTTAATCATAGTAATGCTCTTCTTTCTGGAAGCTTATTTTTTGGATGATCAATTTTTGATAATTATTGGGGGTATTTCAAGACAAAACCCGACTTAGAACCCTCCCAAACACATGAAGTATATCTGTGTGAATTTTCAAGAAAATTGGTTTAGCCGTTTTGAAGTTGATAAAGAACAAGCATATCAACCTTTTCAGTGATTTAATGCTGAGAATAATCATTTTTTGTGAACCTTTTTCTTCCATTTGGTTTGGTTTTATGACAATCATTTTTGATAACTGTTCTTTTTTGGTTTGGTTTTATCTTTTTATGGTATATCAACATTTTTGATCATTTAATGCCAAGAAAAATAATTTTTGCAAAACGTTTTTTCATCAACAGAATTTTTATTAATAAAACAGATTTACTAGCTAATACATAGCTGGAGGGACTATGGAGATTCATATCTTTCCAAAGGGTACTAATCCAAATGTGAATGTAACAGAACAGCTAGGATTCAAACTTGCTTATTATTATTACAAAGTCTGAGAGTCTATCCACTATCCCAAGTAAACATTCCCATGCATTAAGTGCTCTGCAGTGTGCTTAGCAAATAACTTCATGCATATAGATGATAGTTTGATATCTGTAAACATACTTTTTGGTCATCCTGTATATGTTCTCATCTATAAAAATACATGTATTTTTGATCATCACATCTTTTTATAGAAAGCCTATTTTATGTCAAACGCCATTATTTTTTGGTTTGTCACTGTAAATCAAAATAAATCTTCAATATGTTTGCAATTATTTGAACATTATTTTTGCTACATGAAAAACTGCTAATTCATCTTTTTTTTCAATCAATATTTTTTTGGTTTATGACCACACTTTTCTGTTTTTAGAAAAATTAAAGTTATGCACAACTTTTATACAAAGCTTTACTCACAAAAGGTGCGAGAAATTCAGGTGCTAAACAGTTTGTAACTAAGAAAAACAGCAAAAAATTAAATAAGCAGTCATGTTATTAATTCTTTTCAGTATTATATCTTTTGTTCCTATTTTATTTTCTATTGCTTGAAGTGCGACCATTAGATTCTACAGGTGAGCCTTGGCTGAATAATGTTCCCTTACCTCATTAATTAATCAGTTAATTAATTGATATCGCAGGCATTGAGATATGGACAAAAGTAATTAGTTCAAGTAATTTCATCCCCACAGTATTTCATGGTTGATACTCAAACGCAATTTTTCTATAAAAAATTTGATCATTTCATTTTCCATTTGGTTAGAATAATATCAATGTGAGGCCATTGTTCCTATTCAATGGTTGGTTAGCTTCTCTATGTTTAGTGAAAGCCCCATGGCGCACTCAATAAGCATTTTGACTAAAGAATCACTAGTAGCATAGCCTGGTGTTTTCCATACAATTAACAATAAAATGAGAAAAACCACTCACCATATCTGATCCAGTAGCTGCATTTTTCAAGCGATTTTTATGATTGAGCACCATTCTGAATATTAAGTTCAACTGAATTTAGCCAGTAGTTGACATAGTCTGTGAGACCCTCTTTTTTTTTACCAATGCTGAGTCTTTTTGTACCAATGCCGAGAAATGGCTTGCTTTTATGCAGCTGAGAGACTATTGCATAGGAGTGACAAGAATTCACATTAGTCTACATGGGAACTAAAACTTGTGGGCACTGCCATTTTGTTTTTTTCTTCCCCACCTTGATTGGACAAAACATGTAAACTCATGAATGCTTTGATGGCGAGTCGTTAGTTGCATTATTACTACAAGCACTTAAAATTTGCACTGTAAAAAAGTCTATTAACATGGAAATTGTAAGAAAGAAAACAGATTCTTAAGTGAGCAAAATCAATAAAAAATTCTTCAACTAAAGAAAGCATTTGATGAGTATTCAACCATAACTTACAAACCATGCAGTGCAACTCCACAATCATTCAGTCATATCAACGATTGTTGTTTTTTTACACTTTTATGTGAATTTTTGTGATGATGAAAGGTAGTTTAGATATCTTTTTGGATGAAAAAGTACAAAAATTGTTCTGTTTGTGGGTGAGGGTACAAAGTAATCTTGAATTGAAAAATGTCTGTGTCGACCTGGTTTAATGATCAATCTACACCCATAGAAAATTTGAATAGCAAAGCTTAAAAAATGTGGGCTTGCACAAGTAACAAAAATCCATCACAGATAGACAGGCTTATATAATAGATTAAAATCCTTGTCATTCTGTGATGTTCACATTTGAGCTAATAGTAAAATATCTAAATCTCCTTACTCCCTCCAGCTATTGGTTCAATGATAGAACTGATATTATTCAATACAGGTGTTGATGATAGAAAAACATTGTTATTCATGACGTGACGTTATTGGGAGTGGCAACTGTTTGTCCAAGACCTTATTTCACGTTGTGTCATAGAGAACTGCAGGAAAACAGCCAAAACAAAAAACACTTTTTCGAGAAATATTTTTTCTTCTTTATTTTTGTCAATTGGGAACAGATTACAATTTCCATGCATGCCGGCTGTTTTTACACAATGACACTTGTTAGCAACAACCAGGAAGAAAATGTTTACCCTCTTTTTTTTCCACATTAACAGTAGACAAAGCGCTGAGACTACCGCTGGGTTGTTGTTGTTATCATCTTGCCTTTCACTAAGAGGAAAGAACTTGATCTCATCGGTGTCGATTTTTCTGTTTTGTTTTCTATCTGTCTTAGATTGGGGTATGCATTTCCCAAATTTTTATACTGATGTCAAGGATCACAAACTCTGTTGCCAAACACGGGAACTATCCCAATCTGTGACCTGATCTCTCTCAGAATGTATTGTTTCCTTCTGCAAGCAGATTTGACCAAATGATCTAGAAAGCAGGTTTCAATTTGTCACGTGAGGGAATTGTCACGTGAGGGAATAGTCACATGTATTGGCTTGGTCATTCATGCCTTTTGATGTGATGAGCTGGAATGCCTTCATTGTTGATCTGGAATGCATTGTTGACCCAGAACACACTGACTTCCAACTTGCAAGTTTCAGCTTGTTCACATGAAAGAACTTGGGTCACAGAGCCATCCACAATATTGCAATGGAATTAAATTAGAAAAAAAGGTTGATATGTGGTTAACAACCAAAAGAAAATCAAGCTTCTTATGAAACTATAATTTAAGTGTCCAAAAGTAAACTGGTGAAATTACTAAATGATAGTTGATTGAGTGATCATATTATTATAATTAATTTATGGACATAGAATATTAAACATTATTAACATAATTTTATTCTTGGTATCATGATCTTTTTTATAAAAAATCTGGTGTAATGAATAAATTTATTAAATACAAGGATATTTAGATGCAAAGAAACTCAATGCTTCTATCCATTGTGACACAGGTCCTTGGGGTCAGTAATTGGTGAATTTCGGTGACATATAAACCCAATGTTTATCGCTAGCCTATTGCAATTACTAAGAATATCTTTCAAGATTTAACATTATTACCCTGTCATGGTTAATGGAATGAGAACAGTCTACCCTCATAGATTGAATAAAAGGTTAGGTCCAAAGTTCTGTGAAAGCACCAAATTACCACATGAAGGTTTCAAAATTTAATCACCTGAAAAGGGCCGAAGGGTTCATCAGCTGAAATGTTGTGAAGATAACAATAATAAAGATGAGGACAATAGTTTGTAGACTTTCTGTATATGGTCTATAATTTGAATCAGTGCCGCCCAATGAAATTCTTCAAAATCAATCTGAATGGTTCATAGAATTCTTTCGAATGACTGATCAACTAAATTTTGCTCCTAATTTAATTTTCTACTTGGGTAATTAGCTGAAATAATCCGTTTCACATAGGATTAATCTAATCCATTTACTTCAGATTCCCTGATTCTCTAATCCTTTCCTCGAATTTGAAATAAAATCCTTAATCAGTTCCTTTGGCACAAAGGATAAAGGCATGAATTTCAAAAGTTCTTATACTTGGACTGTTCTTGAACTGTACAACAAGGCCAAGAGATTATGTCAGAAATAGTATAAATGTCTTTTGGTTCTGTTCGGTTTCAATTTTTAATGACATATTAACCTTTTTAATTAGTTAACCTAAATGATTGTTCCCGGCATTGAATGACAAAAAGATTGATATTCCATAAAAACAACTTAATGATGAAACAATAAATCAAGGCTTAACACTTACCAGAAAAGTCCACCATAGCACTTGCAAATATAGTTTGCCACAATTATTTTGTGTGTGTACGTGGTGTGTGTGTATGTGTGCAAATCTTGATTTTATTTGTGTATGTAGGTGTGTATAGGTGTCTCTGTGTGCAAATCTTGATTTCGTTTGTGTGTTTGTGTGCAAATTATGAGTGTGTGTGTGTATGTGTGTGTGGTGTGTGTGGTGTGTGTGGTGTGTGTGTATCTGGGAGAGGGAGAGGAGGGGGTTGATTTTGATTTAAATAATCTGATATCGTTTGAAAAATAGAGACAAAATAAAAGCAGGGTGCAAAATAGATTCAATGTTTTGACTTAAGAATGGTTAAAAATATTTACAAGTTAAAAATTTCTATTTAGTAAATGATACAGACTGAAAAAGTTTTTCCAAGTGTTAAGGAGCAGGTAACACATTTAGTAGGAATAATATAATGGAAAGTTTATTTGTACTGATAAACAAATAGATGAAAGAGATAAGTAGTAATACTTGCTGTCCATGCAAGTTAATTCAAGTCCTGGGAAAAGGTGATTTGCCTCATATCCAAGTAATCATTAGTACTGCTACTGTTCTTAGAGTACCAAAAAGACGAATCATTGCATTATATCAAAAAAGTTTGTTCAATGGCAAGATTATTAGACATTATTTTATTTTGAAAAATTAAACTTTTACTATAGTTGGAATTTCTTCATATTCAAAAATTATTCAATAGATATTCTTTAGACATGTGGATAATTAGAATTTGGCCTTCTACCAGACTAGGGTAGTACCACATAACTTGTTTGATTCGCTTTCCTTTTTTGTTCTTTGAGCAAGAAAAATTATTAGTCGTGATTTTGGCACAAAAGCATCAGGCTTAAGATTTTTTATTGAAGTTGTTTCTGCTCATAGGAAAATAAAATATTGTAAAATTATTTTAATGTAACAAGTGGCCCTTATGCAACCAGACAGTTGCAAGCTCTCTCTATAATTAACTATTTTATGGAAAGAAGAAAAATAAGCAATTCTTCATATATCCTTGCAGTAAAAATCCCAGAACATCATAAAACATTACTAAGAACATTGCAGAAGTATTATTAAGATATACCAACATGTTTTGGCATAGAAAATCTTATGTATCACCAACAAAGTTGAAATAGATACTTGTAGAAATACAATGAAAGTCAGTCAAACTTTGGAATTTCATTATATTTGATGTATGAAAGTTTCTATGTCGAAACACGTGGAGCATTTTCCTGAATAAATTTCCATTCTAATATTTTTACATCTATTATTTATTCCATCTTAATTTTTATACATATTCTCTGTAAAACATTCATCTTATCCTTAAATGAAATATTTATATCAAGGATTCTATATCAAAACATATATCAATGTTATTGTTATCCTAAATAAATCTCCATCCTGATCGTTTTTCCTCTATTCTTTCTCTCTTTTGAGTTTTATACATATATGCCAGAAATATTTATCTTGTCATTAAATGTATATAGATATTCAAATATTATATTATAGTTTTTATGTTGAAAATGTGTCTGTATTTTTCTGAATAAATCTCTATCCTGATATTTTGACATCTATTCATTATTCTATTTTGAATTTTATACATATTCTGTCTGAGAGATTCATCTCATCCTTAAATGTATATAGATATTAAGATATATGTTTTAAGTCATCGAGAAGAAAAAATGTTAAAGATACATTTTAAAATATTTTTTATTGAATTTAAAACTTTCTAACATACATATGAAACCATACATTTCTACCCCCACCTACAGAAACATGAAAGTAATTTATTCAAAAAGGTATATATATATATGTATGTATGTATGTATGTATGTATGTATGTATGTATTTATGTATGTATCAGGTGAATATGTTTGTTCTTGGCAATTTATTTATTGATTTTTCAACTATCTGTCAATATAGATAGAAATAGTAGTGACAGTTGCAACCTAATTTACCTGCTCAGGCAAATCCAACAGAAATTGAGAAGGGGGAGTGAGAGACAGAGAGAGAAAGAGAGAGATTCTTAAAACATATCTACTGTCATCATATATGCATTAGCAAAACCTTAAATATGAAGGAGGGGGGATGAGCTAATAACTGCGGAGAGGAATTAGGAAAAAATTTGCACAAAAATCTAAAATGCATTGCTAAACACTGTCAGTGTAGAAAAAGATACATAACAAAAAATAAGAAAAATTATTATTCAACTTATTGGTATCTTATATATATATATATCTTATAAATAGGTTCTTAATCTAAATAAATGAAAACAATGTATTTCCAAAAATGTAAAAACAGATTACCATTATATAGAATCATAATTTATAAATTTCTATAAAAAAAGGAACTTATATTGAGATTGCTTTTTATGTGAGTTTCCAAAATGCATGGATTCTTCTAGAACTTAAAAAAACCTACATAACTTGATGAAATTGGATTTGGTTGGTTGGGAATTCTTAAAGATAAAACATTAATTCTTTATAAAAAGAAATTGGTATAAAAATCTCACTTTATTCAAGTTGTCTCTGTCGTGAGAAATTTTGGAAAAATTCTTAGTTTAAGTTGTCCTTTGTTGATAATTGAAAAACAGATTACAGAAAAAAATTATTACTGTATTTTCTTGTAAAAACACATAAGTGCATTGCATTAGGGGGCATGGAGGCATTTGTTGTCAATCGCAAAATGCATCTTGAACCCTCTACTGAGTCTCTCCCATTGCAAATAATAAAGGTATTGAGTTTTTACTTTTCTAAGTAGCATTATCTAAAGGTGAAGGTTACAATCCCACCAAAAGAAAATAATATCTATGATCACGTTCTAAGTCTTAACACAATTACTCAGTCATGATTAACAGAATGAGAATAGACTATCCCCATAGATTGAATAAATGGTTTAGTTCAAATTTGTGTAAATGTTCAGATTAAAACATGAAGGTTACCAATTAACTGAAGCAAGTTGTTGAACTGAAGAAGGCTGAAGTGTTCATTAACCAAAATTTTATGAAGATGACAATACTAAAGATGAAAACAATAGTCCCAAATTTTGAGACACAAATTTTCAAGCCGCATCTCAAAGATTACAATGTAATGATAATAAAGATTAGGAGAAAAGTCTAAAAATTTGATACACAAATTATAAAGTTTCATCATTAGGATTCTTTTTACAAAGATGACAATAATAAATATGAGGACAATGGTCTAAAAATTCAATACACAGATTATCAAACCTCATCTCTAGGATTCTTTTACAAAGATGACAATAATAAAAATGAGGACAATAGTCTGAAAATTTGTTGGACAAATTATCAAGCCTCATCTCTAAGATTAAAAAAAACACTCTGTTGAGGTTCTGCCAATATATTTTGCATCCATGTTACTTCATAAGAATTAATAAACAAGCACAAAAATGCCAGTATTTCATTAGAGATGTGCTTCTTTACCTTATTATGATACCCAAAAAATAATTGTATTTCTGCATATTTATGTTTCAACTCACATTACTTCTCTTTTCCTGCTGATATAATCAGCTTTTCTCAACTGTTTAAAAGAAATAGTGGTTGAAGAGCAGCTGTGAATATTTACCCAGTCAGACACAGAATTTCAATATCACTGCTCATATTTTACATATTTTAAATAAGGAAAGATTGTCTTTTGATGGCTGTTTGTACTCTTCTTTCGTTTGCCATTTCCATAGATAGTTATAGTGTCAGTCTCACTGACCATTTTTCCAAACCATAATTACATGTGTGATATGCTATGAAAATATGCTACTAATGCCAGAACAAAGTTTCTCATGTAAATGTATCTTCACCAATATAATATCCCACGTTCCAATGATGATTGGTTTCATTTCATTTTACCTTTTCTAAGATAGGTTGCCTTTACTACAGCTTAAAATAGCTCCAAGCTTCATCAACCCTAAAGACTGTTCAGGGCATGAAAGCAACTCCAGGATAGACTGGCGCTGCTTACCCATATGTCTCAGCTATCTTGACCAGATGATGATTATGATGGAGAGCTTTCTCATAAAATTTTTTAGCACATATATATTTCAAGGTCTTATCACTTGTTTTCATGTCCAAGAGTAAGTTGTATAAATAACAAAATATGTTACAATATTTTTGGTATAATAACAATATGGTATGGCCATTAACATTCTAGTCCCGCCATTTATACATAAGGGTGTAGATGATGGAATAATTAGAGAAGAGAATGGATGAAAATTATATTATTTAATTCGCTACAAGAAGCATGGTTTTCAGTTGTTGCTTGACTTCTGTGCTGAACGAACACAACTCTATATGCGTGAATTCAGACAATTGGTATTATTGTTGCCATTGTTAATTTCTTGGAATAACTGCTGCTACTAAAAGAGAATTTTCATTTGATCTGTTACCATTTGGACTAATTTATTTCTCTTTTACTATTTATTATAAAAGCTCTATTTTATAATAACCTACAATTAGGACCACTTTGGCTAAAACAAAAACAATCCACAAAATACATGAGAAAAATTATATAAAAAATCATATCAATGACAATTTCATTTGTTGACATTACCATAGTCTTTTAATATTGTGACTTATTATTGTGATTATTACCAAATATTCAATTAATAAAACTACTTTTTATCTTCGTATTCTAGTAGACACCATCATCAAATTACAAATATACATTGTTATTCAAATTGTATTTATTATGAGTATTTATTAAATCATTTTTGTTGTTATTGAATGTATCACTAATAAAGCTTTCTTCCTCATCTTTGTTCTCTATTAATGTGAGGCATTATCAAATTACAATTTCTTTTTCACCATTATTGCACATATATCTGTGCCATCTTTATAATTACATAGCCGTGGTATAGGTATTTACTAAGCTTAGCAATCTTACAAGGGAAGTAAATGAGAAATGAAATAACCTCATCAGATATTTGTAAACATCATTATCATTCATCTGAAAATCATCATCATCATCATCATTACTATCATCATTATCAGCTGAAGCAGCTGCTATAACAGTTGTTAATATTATAATTAGTCTTACAACAGCCCTATCATTATCAACAATTTCCCAGAATCTTTATTATCCTCACAATGCTTCTAATCAACATCATCAGAATTATCATCATTAGAATCATTATCAGAATCACCACCACCACCAACACCACTTCCTAAACCATCATCATCATCTTCATCATAATTGAGCACATTCTCTAATACCCTTCTTATTTTTTTGTTATGTTCATCTTCATCACCACCACTCCATCATCATTATCTTCCTCACCACCACTACCATCATAATCCTCATCATTATTATTCTAATTGGACATATGGACATGGTAGGATCAAATTTGCTCTGTGATTTTTTTTGTACTCAAAATTATTGTATTTAGTTTTAAAAAAATCAATCCCAATATGAACTAAAAACTATTTCAACTGAAGAAGGCCTAAAGAATAATTGGCTGAAATGTAGTGAATTGAATAAACATTAAGACGAGTACTACAGTCCATATAATAAATAAAACATATTATTATTATTTCTAAAATTACTATTCTCACTATCTCCATTATTTGTATCATCTTACTTTATCCAATCATAATTATTCAACTCATTGCTATTATGCTAATCATTGTTAGTTTCAAGATCATCATCATCATCACTATAACCATCATTATCATTACACTTACACTCTGAAATTGTGACATGCAAGTTCAAATTGTACTTGTTCCATTATATTGCCTTATAGTACCTGGAGGAACAATACAAATGTTTTATTTACTTCCAGCTATGTGTTAAATAGTGCAACTTTTGTTATTCCATGAAAGAGATAATGAAAGTAGAGTGTTGATCATAAATGATTATTCCTGACAATAAATGAACAAAAAGCTTGATATGCCATAAAAAAAACCAATTAACAAACAAGCAACCAAACCAAATAACAAAACAAACAACAAAACAAACAACTAAACAAACCACCAAACAAACAAACAAACAACCAATAAAACAACTAGCAAAACAAGGAAACAACCAACCAAATAAATGTAATGACTTACAAAACAACCAAACAAACAAACAACTAACTAAACAAACAAACCAGCAACCAAACAACCTTCTAAAAAGAATCTTTGTTTTATCATAAGTCAAATTCACACTTCTCCTAATATTCGCATTGTGGTTACAGACAAATACATTTTGGATATAAATTAGTTGAAAAGATTCATTTTCTGAAACTGTTTATTCTGGTGATTGCTGCAAATAAATTTATTTGCTGATAACAAATAACAACAATCATTTCTGTATTGTGTGTGATCAATATTTGTGGCATTATTTCAATTGTTGAAATTATTCCTCGAAGCCTACTTTTCAATAATGAATGTATGATTATCAAACAAGATAAAATACATTTCAAAGCATTATCCAATGTTTCTTGAAAAAACTATTTCTCTCTTCCTATTTCATTTGCATGATTATAAATAGTAGCATCAGCTAATCTCATATTTGCAATGTTTAAGTTTGATTAGTGCCGTGCTAATCAACATCATGGCCCCACCCCAGAATGTGCCTTGCGACCCCTCTACCCACAGAATTCAACTTTCTTCTCGCTCGCAACATACTGAAGATTAAAGATCAATGATTACACACACACACACAGAAACAGAGAGAGAGGCTGGTTGGTAGATATAAATATCAACATATAAGTATGATAATAATTTTTTGGTTAATCCTAATAATTTTGTTAAATTTTTTTTATTACAATAAATCATAGTCCCTTTGGTACTTGCTACCCCACAACTGCAGGGTCCATAGGGATCCTAAGCATGGCCCTGATTTTGATAGATTTCGGCAGTGCATTATTTACTATATGGTTTCGTTGAATCTGACTGAACACATTCTTTTTATGATCTTCATCTGGGTTTTTAACTTATTTGGTTTTAATTTTAAAGTATTTTATGTTCGGATTTTTATGTGGATAGTCTGATATTTTCAATTTAGTAAAGTTCAGCTGTAGGTTATTTGCTATATATGTTTCATTAAACAGTACTAAACTCATTCTTTATATAATCTTTATTTCTGGCTTTCAGTAATAAATGACGTTGTACAGTGTTAGGAACGTCAAGTTTATCTTCTGATCAGTTGTTCAGATTGGACTGTCTATAGTTTCTTTCCATTTGACTCGATGATAGGGATAAAGCAATATCAAAATATTGTAACATTTTAAGAAATAGTTTTAAAGAATATCAATAATGCAGTAAAGGTGGGAAGGTCTACTTCGGGCAGTGGATAGGCAGTCAGACTTCAGAATCATAATACATGAGTTTGAATCCCAGATGTTCCATTTATGTTCACATCTGGGAAAGGTATGAATCCCCACATTCCCTCTCACTATGGATTAAATAGTGCATACTATGTTACTTAAAAAACTACATGTGGACAAAAGAACATTTATCAACAATGATTATTATCTACATTAAATGACCTAAAAAGGTTGATATGCAGTAAAACACAAACAAATAAAAAAATGATGCACTCAGGAAATATTTATAAGAAAGCTTCTGTGTTTTTACATGTCAACATTTATCTGAATAAATCTCCATCCTGATATTTATATATGTATTCTTTGGTCTGTTTTAATTTTTATGCATGTATAATAAATCTAATGAACAAAAATCAAACTGGCAAAGATTATGCAAAAAAAAATGGCAGTATAGATATTTACCCAGAAAATGCTTTTATACATGTCTGTCAAACTTTAAATTATTACTGCAGAAATATCATGAAAGTCAATCAGATTTTGTCATAAAACCAAAGATATAAACATTTTAAGACATAATTAATACTTTAAATAATGGTATTTTCAATGGTAATATTTTTCTTTTTTACTAAAAGTAATTATCATAAATATGAAGTATAGAGAGTTTGACAAACAGACATTTGAATTCTTATAATACTGCTAAATGGTTATCTATGCTATATATGTGTGTGTGTGTGTGTGTGTGTGTGTGTGTGTGTGTGTGTGTATGTGTGTGTGCGCTGTCTCTACATATAAACACATAGAGGAA
>JAYKTE010119324.1:0-13463 GCA_036873565.1 Xipholeptos notoides | reverse complement strand
ATATATAATAACAATATTTAATAATAATACCAAACCCTAATAACTTAATATTGTTCATTTAGTTAGCTATTCCAATCTAATAATAACTGACCCTAATAACCTATAATATTGTACATTTAGCCAGCTCTTTCCTGAACACTATTTCTGTCTAATAACACCAGACCCTAATAACCTATAATATTGTACATTTAGTCAGCTCTTTCCTGAACACTATTAAAGTCTAATAATACCTGACCCTAATCTATAATATTGTACATTTAGCCAGATGTTTCCTGAACACGTTTTCAATCTAATAATACCAGATCCTATAGTATTTTTCAACCAGTGTTAAGCAATACATAGAATCAGTAAAAAGTTATTAATGATTATGATTTTTCCTAATGGCATAAAGGAATGTTTAATTTAGAAATTAATTATCTAAGGAATTGTGGTTGTAACCTAATTGTTTTTCCTTTTAATCTTTTTTAGTTTGTGGCAGAATTTTGCGTTCTTCATCTGGGGTTGTTATGTCTCCAAATTTTCCAAAGAGTTATCCAAGGTTGATCTCTTGTATTTGGCTGATCAAAGTGCCAAACGCTCATCGGATTCAGTTGAATTTTTCTCATTTTTCACTTGAAAAATCTCGTATCTGTCATTTTGATAGTTTAGTTATAAGGTGAGTTGATGGTTTAATTATAAGGTGAGTTGATGGTTTAATTATAAGGTGAGTTGATGGTTTGATTATAAAGTGAGGTGTTAGTTTGATTATAGGGTGAGTTGATAGGTTAATTATAGGGTGAGTTGATGGTTTGATTATAAGGTGAGGTGTTAGTTTGATTATAGGGTGAGTTGATGGTTCAATTATGTGAGTTGATGGTTTAATTATGAGGTGAGTTGATGGTTTAATTATAGGGTGAGCCAATGGCTTAATTATAGGGTGGGTTGATGATTTGATTTTAAGGTGAGTTGTTAGTTTGATTATTGGGTGAGTTGATGGTTCAATTATAATGGGATTTGATGGTTTAATTATAGGGTGAGTTGATGGTTTAATTATAAGGTGAGTTGATAGTTTAATTATAGAGTTAGTTAATAGTTTTTATAGGGAGAGTTGATGATTTAAATATAGAGTGAGTCGATGGTTTAATTATAGTGTGTGTTGGTATTTAAAATTAAATTTCTAATAAAAAATAATGTTTGAATAATTGTAAATCTAATCAGATTTTTATATTCCTATTAAGTTACAAAACCCAGAGTCATAGTCAAATATATATATATTGTAACTGCCGCTTCTTTACAGAGGAAGGCTAATCCTCACAACATGTCTGAATAAGAATGAGTCCACATATGTATGTGTGTGTGTCTGTGTGTGTGTCCTGAATTGATATTTTTTAAATGATGTTATTTTATTTTAAAGGGACGGTGGTTCTGAAAGTTCACCTTTGGTTGGAAAATATTGCGGTAGAAAGGAGCACTTGTTACTTGTTTCCAATGGCAACCAATTCTGGATTAAATTTTCAACAGATCATTCTATACAAAAAAAAGGTTTTAAATTGACTTACACGACTTTAGTCTCAGGTAAAAAAACAAAAATTGATTTTATTTGAGTTAGCTATAAAATTTTATTGTTTATTAGTCATCAATCAATGTTATATAACCATGTGGTCCCGCTTTCCTCTCCTGTTAAAGAGTGGGTATTAAGGATGCATAGCCATGTAGTCCGACTGAGTCCTGTCACTCTGGTGGTCATTTTCACTTTCATCTGGGACACATATGCCATGCAAATTGTTCATAGACTTTTCTTGTATTGTTTATTAACCCAGATTCTTTGTCTACGACTTGAGGAGGGGAAGTTGATTTGACCCAGTGGATAGACAGTCAGACTTTGGAATTGTCGTACGCAAAAACTAAGTGTGGACAAGAACTTACCAAAAATAATTGTTGTCGGCATTAAATGACTTAAAATGGTTGATATGCTGTAAAACACAATCAAACAAACAAACAGACTTTTCTTGTATTGTTTATTAATCTAGATTCTTTGTCTATGAAGGGGATTTCTCCTCAGGCCATGATCCTCATACTTCAGTCCAGTCAACCTCTTGGTTGACATATGTTGTTCATTCGAGATAGCAGCTCTTATATATTAATTTTTAAGTATTGTATCATTCACTAAAGATTCAAAGCAAAAAGGTGTAGCTGGCATGGGGAATCGAACTGGTTTTGTTTTATCAAATGTTTGTTTTCTTTATTGACTTTTGGAAATTATTTTTCAAACACTTATATCAATTTTTGTTTCTTTTGTTTTGAAGGTTGTGGTGGGGACATGACTGCTTCTTCTGGCATGATAATCAGTCCAAAAATCAACTTATTATTTGACCATGAATGTTCCTGGAGGATCCATGTTGCTGCTGGAAATCGGATTGGTCTTAGTTTCCCTGAATTTCATTTTCGAGGTGCATGTTATATGAATAATTTGGAAGTAAGTTACTTTTTTTTTTTTAAGTAAGTGACTTTTTGGGGGATGTTAGTGATTTTTTTTGGAAGTAAGAAACTTTTTTTGTAAGTTAGTGACTTTTTGAAGATAAAGACTTTTTTTGAAAATAAGTGAATTTTTTTGGAAGTGACATTTTTTGGAAGTTAATGAATGACTTTTTTGGAAATAAGTGACTTTTATTTGCAAGTTACTTTTTTTGGATGTAAGTGACTTCCTTCTATGTATCAGTTGTTTTTTGATTTGTTGCATCAAGACCTTTTTATTAACAAGAAGTATCATCTGGCTTGGCTCGGGTGTTGCATTGATGCTCCTATTGTGTTCATTTTTATCTGTGTTTTTTGTAATTTCCTTATTTTTGTCTTTCAAAGAAAACTGCAATAATTTTTTAAAAGCCAAAAATTATTCTAGTAGCGGTTATATTGATACTCCAATGATATATATATATATATATTTTTTTTTCTTCTTTTCAGTTGCGAGAGCCTGATCGGTTTGGTAAACGCTTGGCTCAGTTTTGTGGAATGAGTGCACCCCTACCAATGACGTCATCCCAAAATTCTGTCTTTCTTTTTCTGAATGTTAGAGCATATTATTATCGAATTAGATTTAGAATCAACTATCAGTCAGGTAAGAATTAATTAATTAATTAAAAGTGTTGTGCTTCACAGTATGAATTCATTTATCTAGAAAGTTTTGGTATACACCATTTTATTTACTTATTTATTTTTAAATATTTTCAAACTGTTGTTCTCATTTTTACTGGAACCTTAAATAATAATGTTATTATTAATATTAATAATAATGACAAGCTGGACCTTTAAAAAAAAAATTACAGATTTACAAAATGACTATAACTCCTTTATGTCGTTAACATTTAAATTGGTTTGTCTAAATAACTTGAAATAACTCTTTGAGTGTTAACAGCGGAAAAATTTGTGCTTATTATATTTCTAATTCCTCACAAAAAAGCATTTAAATAGAGAAGGTAAAACTGCTATGTTTTTTTTTGTTTCTAATTTTATAGTAACATGATTTTGTTGAATCAGAACACTGCTACCTTTTTCCCTAATAAGCAACACCAAATCTTTTTCTGATGATCTTATAAAAATGTATATTAAACTTTTGGAATATTCCATTTTCATCCCAAGGGAAATTACCATGATAACGGTCAGAGCAACTAAGCTTATTAATATATAGATAATCATCTTTATATTAATATGCTTACTCACTACAACTGTTATCAAGTTTTGACCGCTCTGAATGAAAATGGATTATTCAAATTACCAAAGAAGATTGTTTCCTTAGATTTGGTGTTGCTTATAATGAAATAAAACAGGAGGAACAATTACAACTTGGATAATTAATTGTGACCATTAGCAGCTGTTAAATAATGTTAAATAAAAAGAATGAGTTAAACCCATTTTTATGTACCTGTAAAATTTGTCATGTGTTTAACGAGTTATCATTCCGCAATCTAGGGTCTTGGGGCTCTCCTCATCGTATCACATAATAACTAACATTAAATTTTAATGCATTTGGATGAGATATTGGACCCATGGTGAAATGGTGATTTGAGTTTCTACAGTTTAAAGTGAGAGTTTCAATCCTACCTAAGGGCAAAGATAACTAAAAATATATTTCCAAGACTTAATATCCCTACCCAGTCATGGTTAATAAAATGGGAACACTGTACTATCGTGGATTGAATAAAGGGTTAACTAAAGACTTTTAATTATGACATGAAGGTTCCTGGGTTTGATCAACTGAAGCAAGCTGAGGAGTTTATCATCTGAAACACTGGGAAGGTCACAATAAAAAGGATGAGGACAATAGTCTGAAAAATAGCTCTATGAAAAGTTTGATTCTTGGAAGCTGTTAGTGTTCCTAGGACAAGTCAGAAAGATTGATTAAAGAAAAAGCCTGTTATACATTTAGGCAAATACCCTTTAGAGAGGTATAGACATTAAGGTTTATATTTGTATAAAATAAGGAAACTGAATCCCATTTTATGTAAAATGTTATTTATAAAATTTTCTTTTCCTAGTTTGTCAAAACATCGAGCTCAATGACATCACTGGAGAGATTGAGTCACCAGGTTTTCCTGGAAAGTATCCGAATGGACAAAATTGTTCCTGGATTATATCTGGAATGTATGGAAGCACAATCAGTCTTCAATTTTCTGTGTTTGAATTGGAGGATGAAGAGGATTATGATTATCTTGAAGTAAATTGAACTTTTTTTCACTTTCTTTTCACTTGTTTTTTTTGTTTTCTTGAATAAATAAAAGGACTTTTAGATATCATCGGCAGCAAAAGTGGAGGAGCGGTAAAAGCTTGGACTCTGGAATTGTATCATACATGTTCAAATCCCATTCAAAACCATTATATTCACTTTCAACTGCCTTGGGAACGTGGGGCTTGTTAACTCAGGGGAGTAACTCATCTACGTGAAAGAAAATACTGATTCCAAAACCCAGGTAGATGAGGCTCAAATACTCAAAGAGAGCAACTCATTTAGGTGAAAGGCAGCACTCATTACAAAAAGTCTGGTAGAGCAATGATCATATGAAACTGGTCTTTGCCTAACTTGGCTTGGTGCTTAATATCAGGTGGCAAAGAAATTAATACTGTATTTTTTTAAAACCTGAATTAAGGTATGAAATTATGGAGTTATGGTTTGTATTGAATGTTTGGACTAATTCTCTGCTGGTTAACTTTGGATTTGACTCAACAGCATCTTCAATGGCTCCTGGATCATTAAACATGAAACAAGACAAGGAATTATGGAGGTATGAGTTTTATTGAATATCTGGGTTAATTGTCTGCTGGTTAACTTTGGATGTGATATTTACTTGGTCGAGCACCAACCCAAGTTCGGTACAAGGCCATTTTTTATGTGCTCATTAACTGGTTAACTTTGGATGTGCCCCATCAGTATCTTTAATGGCTTCTGGATCAATTCATTTTGGTCTTCTGAAACATGTCTTTGAGGTTAAAATTTCCAGATGAAATCTTTGCAAACCACTGTTGGCATTTTTATCATTCAACACGTTCTTTCCATAAACAGTTTGAATATTTTGTTCAGCTTTAATAGCCAAAGCTCCTTTTTTGTATTCATAAAGCATACAATGTCTAAGAAGCTCTTCACTGATATCAATTTCTCAAGGGTTAAACCACTAAAAATTGATAAAGAATTACTAATTATTATTTCTGGAAAATTGCTAAATACTAATTTAACTAAAAAATACTAATTGTATAAGATTTTTTTTTAAATCTTTGAAACAATTTGACCAACTTTTTAAAAAAATGACAATATTTGACTGTCGTCATTGTATTTCAGCAAGTATTGGATTTAACTTTGTCTGTGATAGATAAAAGTTTGTATGTTGAAACATGTGTTGGTGTTTTTCTGAATAAATCTCCATCCTGATATTTTTATGTCTATTCTTTACTCTGTTTATTTTTATACATCATCAGTGTGAAGCGTTTATCTCATCTTCCAAATTTCAGGTCAGGGATGGAGACAAACGAACAAGTCCACTCATCGACCGATTCTATGGACGTACAATCCCACCAATCATGTCTTCAACTGGATCCAAATTACGGATTGATTTTATATCAAGTACTTACACAACTTATCAAGGATTTCGAATTGAATACAAACAAAATAGTAAGTTGAAATATTTTTTTAAAAGAATTTGAAAATAGAAAAATTAAAAGTGGAACTTTGACTTGAGATCAATCATTTTTTGATAAATGTTTGTCTTTTTTGCTTTTTTTTTGTCTTTTATGGCATATCAAACTTTTTGATCATTTAATGCCAACAAAATCATTTTTGCTTTGGTTTTATCTTTCTATGGCATATCAAACTTTTTGGTTATTTAATGCCTAGAACAATAATTTTTTGATAAACATCTTTCATTTTGCTTTGGTTCTGTCTTTTTATGGCATATCAACCTTTTTGGTCATTTAATGCTGGGATCAATAAAACAAATATTTTAGATAAATACTCCTAATATGAAAATAATGTAGATATTTTAATTAATTAAAAATTTTTTTCTTCTTCTTAATTTTCAGTTTGTTTCCGGAAACTTAATTACAATGTTGGCACCATTAGTTTTCTTGATGATAGAATTAATTCTGATGATCTTTTATGTTTATGGATTATTAAAGTAGATCCTGGAATGAGGATTGAACTCTCTATTTCAACCCTTCAACTTGATGGAGCTACCTCTTGTGATGAGGAATTTTTAAAGGTAAACAAGTAATATACCAATTATGACACTCTTTGCAAGTCAGAAACTAATATTATTTAAAAGCTTACACACAAACACACACATACATACATGCACACACAAACACACACACATATATGTACAACACATTAATTATCTGTACAGATAACCCTAACATTTCGGACATCAGGGTTGGCCTTCTTCAGTCACCATATATATATACATATATATTAGGAAAAATGAAAAATAAATTCCCCTACATGGGGACAAAGAACGTTTATCAAAAATGATTTTTATTGGCATTAAACAACCTAAAAAGTTTGATAGGAAAAAAAAATAATCTGGCGATGTGTAACAAAAATACATTTTTTGAAAAAGCAAGAGAGCACGGATATAGTCATATTAAGCCAACACTCAAGCGTTTCAGTTAATTAGAACCATCATCAGGGCGTATAGTTGTTAATCCAAAAATTACACAGATTTACTGATTCACAAATTTACTGATTCACAGATTTACTGAATAATTATTTTCTCAGTTCCCAAATTTATTCACAGCTAACATCTTGTAAAATCTACTGTCCATCTTGTAATTTTACTAAATAAATATGGGAATATAAATCTACACCTACACACCCGGATAATGATTTTAATCAACGAAAACACTATTGTATTGGCCTAATACAACTATATCCATATTCAGTTGTTTTTAAAAAATTTATTTTTGTTTACCCAAACGACTTAACATTTGAATTTAAAAATTACCCAATCATAATAACTACTCTGCAACTTAAACAAAACAACAACAACAATAACATCCATTGAAACTATTTATAATCATCAAAAACTCATTTTAGAATCACTTTCAAATTGGCTACTTAGCAAAGCACATCAATGCAGAAACCCAGGGTTGTAGCCTATATATATATATATATATATATAAATAGTGAGAGAGATTGTTTTAAAACATCTAGACATTTAGTCCAGAGGAGACCCGTCCAGTTTGCTGGACACTGTGCACATGCCTCAGATGAACTTGTGTCATCATTCATCTTGAGAAGGCACTCATCAGCCCTCAAGCGGCTTCAGAAGCTCACCTTTCCAGGCAGCAATTTTTAAGACCAATAGGGCATACTAGAAAGTTGTAGTGTATTCTATCTCAGCTGAGGCCACAAGATGATGATGTTGATGATGATGAAACATCTTGAAACTTCATTTTGTTTTTTTATTTCTTGACTTTTCATGGATCTTTATTTTTAGATTTCTGATGGAGATAATATCAAGGCTCCTGTACTGGTAACCTTATGCCATACAGCACGTCAAGTTGCCAAAACCACCTCAAATGGAAATCATTTGACTGTTTTGTACAAAACAAAGAAAACAACTTCTCAAAGAATATTCAACGCCAATTTCAAAGCTGTTTCAGGAGGTGAGATTTTTATTCCACAAATTCCATCATGCCATCAAATTAAACTAACTCATAAATTATATTCTTTTCAACAGTAAGTTGCCAGTGCTGCAGTTTATAGCAAATTTCCCCAATCTTATATCTAGGCTGTCACCAAAACAGTTTTTTCATGTAGTCTATGGTAAACTTTTGCATTAACTGTGTTTTATCACGAGTTCCAAGAAATGTGGATAATTCTACACAAGCCTTCACCACTGAAAACAGACCGTTTTGTGACAATCTGACAGACATACTTGGTTTGATGACACTCATACATTGAAATTGACAGGAGAGTCCATGATATATATATAGAATAGCTATTTTTAGATATTCTGAACTCAGTGAAGTCTGCTTTTGCACTGGATTAAAGTCTTTATAAATAAACATAATATTAAGCAAGAGACTGGAAGGGTTAGGGTTTTTGCAATATAAATGGCACAAAGAAGCCAGAAGATATATGTAATTTGCATAATGATTTTGAAAAGAGCTCTAATTAGTATTCCTTGTTTTATAATTCGTTTTTTATTCAATAAGCAATTGTGTTGTAAATAGATTAAATGAGTTAAATAAATAGATATTTAATTCCATTTTGATATTATTATTAGGATTATTTTTTTTTTAAGGTTGTGGTGGTATATACACAATGGTTGAGGGTTCAATCCAATCTCCAAACTATCCGTATAATTATCCAACCAATTCTGATTGTAGTTGGTTGATTGAACCCAAAGCTGGTCACTTCATTTTCTTGAAAATTGAAGATTTTAATTTAGGACCAATTTCTAATTGCACTGAACATTATTTCAAGGTAAGTTGCAATGATCTCACTGGCCTGCTGTTGCAATGTTTTTGCCATAATAGGCCATTGGGTATGAGTGAAAAGATTTGGCTAAACCATTAGATGTATGGGGGAGAGTTAAATAGACCAATCACAAAACAGAGACCACAAAGATATATCTATTTAAAAGGGCTGATGAAATCATTCCTTGTTGAATCTGCTGCTCATACAGATCTCAATTGGATTTTACTGAGATGCTAAAGGATTACTACTACTGCTGCTGCTACTACTTGGATTACTACCGGATTATTGGATTATTAACCTACTGAATTACTGCTGCGGTCGTTGCCACTGCTTTCTATATTACTGGATTATTATTAAATTCTTTATTATTGTGAATTAACCATACAAAATGGCCCATGAGCCAAGACCTGCATTCAACATTTTTTGATCTGGTGTCATATGAAATCAGGTCATTTGGGTGTGCTGAATTTGAAAATCACAATGGTTTTTCTCAATTAGCACAGAACTTTGATCTACACTGATCATGGTTAAAACCAGATTTCCATTCAAAGCTGAATTTTTTCCACATTAACTTTTTATTAAAATTATATGATAAAGTT
The DNA here is from genome assembly GCA_036873565.1 of Xipholeptos notoides. Classification (NCBI taxonomy): domain Eukaryota; kingdom Metazoa; phylum Mollusca; class Cephalopoda; family Idiosepiidae; genus Xipholeptos; species Xipholeptos notoides. Next base: position 3,920 of record JAYKTE010119324.1, on the reverse strand, counting down.
AATAATGACTAATTTTTATAACTCTTACTTTATTAACATTAACAAAAAGCTAGAATATACATCAGTGGGGAAGAAAAGTTTTTTTTGATTTTCTATTATGTTTTTCACTTGACTTGTTATGTCATTTTACGAAAGAGCTTGAAAGATTCATATGTGTGACCGTCTTTGTTTTGTGGATATTGTTAAAATTGTATGTCTAATAAAGAGATGAGAAGGGAGAAAAAAAGCAGAGAAAGAGAAAAAGAGACTGACATTTCAAATAGATTGGTCGTTTTGTTGCTGAGAAGTAGAAAAAAAAATTGTCACCTTACAAGACTCTTGATTTTCCTGTTAGATAAAGTTTTAAAAAAACCCTCAGGATTATGAAAAACTATTGTTGGTTATTTTTTCTTAATATTTTATACAACACTTGAGGTTATTTTTTTAAAAATTTATGCCCAACACCCTAAATCAATCATGCACTGAAAAACTAAAATAATAATAATATCAGGCAAGGGTGTGGTTTTTGTTGCTTTTGATTGATCAACCAATTATAATTAAGGACCAAAACTAAATGTTTTTTTAAAATTTGGTTAATTCTGTTTATTGTTTTGAACTCTTTTTTCTATTGGCCATGTGCCAATCATAACTAATTAATTCTAACCTGGAATTTTAAAAGCTTTAAAAATGTAATTTTTTTTCTTTAGATTTCTGAAAACCATGAAGTTAGTGAAGTTTTTTGTCCAGGGGATCGACCGATTGGACAAAATTTTACGTTTGAATCCTCTGTTCTTTTAAGTTTTAAATCAAACAAAAAAGATTCTGCTAAAGGATTTAAATTGAATTTCACACAAGGTCAGTATTTTTGGAGTGTTAGGCCATTTTTGTAGATGCTGAATCATCCTAGTTTGAAAATTATAAGAAAAAACTTTTTATAATAGAAAAAAAAAAGAATAGAACAAATTGCAATTATAAGTTTTTGTGGAATGTAGGGCTATTTTCCTAAATGGTAAAATTGATCCTAGTTTGAAAATTATAAAAAGAAAATTATTCAAGTTACAAAGCAAATATAAGTGTCATTCAGAGAATATTTCAATGTTGGTACTATGGAGTGTTGGGCCATTTTTGTAAATGATACAAATAATCTTAGTTTGAAAATTATAAAAAGAATAAGAAAATCTTTATAAGAAAAAAAAAAGCAAATAGTCTAATTTGCAAATATTAGATTGTAGAGCGTAATTGTCCTAAGCAAAAGATTAGTAATTGTCCAATCAGAAAATATTTCAATGTAGGTTTGCTATTAAATCCACAAAAGAGTTTGCATGCAGAGTTACTTCCTTCAAATTAGACAAAAGAAGAATAACTAAAAATTATAGTGAATCAAAATACATTAAATGATTAACATAATGACAATTCTGGTATCTGATTAGTTTATTGCTGTTATCCCTAGCTATAAATGGAATCTTTCAACCGTCAATAAACATAACTCAATAAGAATATTAAAATATAGTATTATTATTATTTTTTATTCAAAATCAGATTAGGATTAAAGATTATTTTCAGTTGAACTTTTTTTTAAACTACCTTAAAGCAAAATTTTAAAAAATTGTTTGACTTTTTAAATTGTTGCATTATTTATTTATTTTTTTTAATTAAAATATTTTTTTTTTCTTGGGGGGTTATATTTATTTTTTAGAATGTGGTCATACGTACCCAGCAAGTCTTGGAGGAGTAATAAGCAGTGATTTGTTGCAAGGAGTGCAATCCTGTAGGTGGTTGTTATTGGCCAATCAATCAGGTAAATTTATACCTACTTAGTGGGTTGAGTTTGGGTGCAGTCAAGTCACATCTTGGAGGGTAAAGGGCAGGGGTGGGAAGAAGTGAAATAGGCATAAGTGAGTATGTTTACATGTCTTTGACAATCACCTTTATCTTGATTATTATGTTCAAAATTGATTGTCCAAATTTATTAATTGAGTCTTGATTGTAATTTTTATTCAGGTTATTCTGACTTTTACTTCAGTCTTATCTTTAGATAACCTGAGGAAGGACAAAACATTGTAAGATAACGATGAAGATGAGAGTAGAAGTTCAAACAATTTGGATAAAGATTATATTTAGAAATGCTTCTTACATGATATGTTTCTATATATACACTATTTACATGCCTTTGACTATTGTCTTTGTCTTGATTAATATATTTAGAATGTTTCTTAGATGTTATCTCTCTCTAATATCCACTATTTACATACCATTGACTATTATCCTTATCTTTAATGAGACATTGGCATGTTTGTTTGTTTGTTTGCCATTTGGGTGAAGACTTCCCAATCAATTCCAAACTTTTTAAATTGCTGTGTGATAGAGTCACCTCAGTGGCTGAACGTGAATTTTAACAGAAAAAGGCTTAAAGCAATTATGAACAGTTTCAATGGCTTGATGACTAAGAAATGATATCAGTAAAATCTTCTGACTGGTTGTGGTATTGTCACAGCTATAATAATCAAAAGGACAGCTGATTTACAAAGAAGTAATATTTATTTGCAGATGAGCGAATCACAATTCGGTTTTCAAAGTTTTTAAGTCATGAAAATTGTCAGGAAGAACATCTGACTTTGTATAATGGTTACAATGAATTGGCACCAGTGATTGATACATTTTGTGGTCAAACGACACCCCCTCGGGTCACTTCATCAGGATCAGCACTTTATATTGTCGTACGGAAAAAAAAGAATCTCGTTTTTCATTTAACATATTCAACATCTGTTTCAAGTAAGTTTAAATTCATTTTCGCTTTTTTTAATTTAAAAAATTATTTTTCATGCTTTTTTTTAATACTTGGTGTAGTTGTGGTCATATTTTTTTAAAAAAAGAGAAAAAGAAATTGCCATGGAAGTTAACACTGGCTGAAGATGATAATTATTGGTTTCTATAGAAATTTTATTTTCTACAAACGAAGGCCAATATTCTGACCAACTCACTCTTGCCAGAAAGTCCCAGTCACCAAGTCCATTTAACACTGGCTGAGGTGGAGAAATATTGGTTTTATAGAAATTTTATTTTCTACAAACAAAGAACTACATTCTGATCAACTACACTTGCCAGAAAGACCCGGTTACGAAGTCCATTTAATACTGGCTGAGGATGATAAATATTCATTTTATAGAAATTTTATTTTCTACAAAGGCCAAAATTCTGACCAACAGACCTTTGCGAGAAAGATGGGTCACCAAGTCAATTTAGTGTCTCACAAAAAAAATTCCTCTTCCAACCTTTTTTTATCCAAGATTAGGGGGACCACATTGTATTCTCACCTCATGGTCAAGAGCCACATCATTCTATTATCACAAAAGATTCATTTTCTAAAATATTCCTAGTAACTGTTATGGCTTGGATAGCCACAATAAAGACAGAACACACTGTAGGGCTAAGCATACATTGGAAACAGTAGGTTACAAAGGGTACAATAATAAGAAGTGAAGAATTGTTTGACTGTCCAGCTGAGTGAGTCGTATAACTAACTGTCAGAACGGAGCCCTCTGCCTGGGATCGTTAGAGTCCCGGTTTATATAGATGCTGGTTGAGTCCATTTTTGAGGGTGTTTTTCACCACAACAGTAACAAAGTGAGATTTTAGTTTTTCTTATTTGTTTGTTGATTGACCTTATTTTTTCCTTAATTTTTTTGTTGATTGAAATTTTTTTCTTTTGAATTTTGGTTAATAAAAAAATAAAAACATGAAAAATAATTTTTTCTCTCTCATTTTTTTTTTTTTTTCTCATTTTCAGGTTGTGGGGGTGATATTTATGTAGGCAGAGGTTCAATTAGCACCCCAAATTATCCAGATAATTATCCAATCAGTGTTGAATGTATTTGGAAATTTAAAATTTCTCCAGGAAACAAAATCCATCTTTCATTCATGTACATCAACTAGTGTATATA
>JAYKTE010119214.1:0-13464 GCA_036873565.1 Xipholeptos notoides | reverse complement strand
GCCAAGGAACTGAGGAATATATGGAAGATGGAAACAAAGTAACAGTTTAAAAATAAACTTTATATCAATAATATTTTGTATTTGTGTTTGAATGTTTACAATGAAATATTTGGAGGAGGTGTAAAATGAAGGATTTATTTTAAGGAAATAAATATTCATTAAAGTTTGTTTGTGTTTTACGGCATATCAACCATTTTTAGGTCATTTAATGCCTAGAACAATCTTTCTTGATAAATGTTATTTTTGTTCACACTTAAGTTTTTTTAATAACGCAGTGTGCACTATTTAACCCATAGCTGGAGGGAAAGTAGGGATTCATACCTTTCCCAAGGGTATTAGTCTGAATATGAATGCAAATGGAAGAACTGGGATTTGAACTCGCGTACTACGATTCCGAAGTCGGACTGCCTACCCATTGGCCCAAATCAACTTCCCTTTTAAAAGTTGAAGAGCTTCGAAAATGGTAGTGGTATCATTAAATCAAGCGACATTTTGTATTTGTGAATTTATTTTTCTACATAGGTACCATTCTCAATGCACTTTTCCAGTGACGAACAAGGCGGTCAATTTTCACATCTGGAGTTCTCTTGTCACTCACATCTCTGTCGCTACTCTGAAATGCACAGATCCATCTCCTAACTGTGCTGACATCAACTGCATCGGCTTCATAAACGTTCAACAGGCGCCGATAAATGTTGATCGGTTCAATTCTTTTCTGCGAGGAGGAATTCAACAATACATCTCTGCTTCTAAGGCCTGTACAAGACAAGGGTTTGGTTTCTTAGAGTCTCTTATCGTCAATATCTGCAACAGAGAGATGAAACTTTCAAGTCCTGAATAAATAAGTTCAGTCACCATAACAATAAAATTTACAATCCCATCTGACCCAATTGTGTGGAATTAAAAAAATAGAAGACATTGCTTTTTGAATGCCCCTTGTATTAGGATTCATTTTAATTATATTTTCAGGATATTTTAGTCAGCAGCTACTTCTTGTTTTGTTTTGGTATGAAGTTTTTATTGATGTATGAGTGTGAATATTTTGTATGCTAACTGAAAAATTTTCTTGTAATACATATTAGTATTATTAATGGCGTCATTAATTCTGAATAATTTAGTAAAAAAAACAATTAAGACTTTTTTTATTTTCTGATTTCAGCTTATGTATTATTTGTGTATTCATTAAAAATTTTATTCTGTTTAGTTACTTCTTATTTTCTTGTAACCTGCTAAAGGCTTTTCATATTATCTTCTACTACTGTTCTCTGTTGAACCATATCAGTATGTCACACTGGAGGTTTTTGTTCCCAGTAATAATCATTCAATTATTTTTGCAACTTATTGTATAATTGTAACCAACAAAATGAACATCGCAAATTTTCTGTTTTTATATTAATCCGTCTTGCAGTAATTTTCTTATGTAAGACAATCATTTGGTGGCCATTAAACTGCATACATGTATGTCACAATTCATTTACATGCACTTTAATGGCCACCAAATGACTGTCATACATAAGAAAATAACGGCAAGAAGAAGGATTAATATTATCAAAACGGAAAATTTCCGACGGATTTAAATATCATATTCGTTTTTAGCACGACCAAAAAACTTTTTTAAAAATTAGAGTACTACTACTACTATGTGTTCTGTTGCCAATTTTATATATCTTTACCAAAAAAAAATTAGAGAGGAGGAGTTTCTTTAGGGCATCCACTATTAAAAAAAAAGAAGCAAAATTAATGAATGAAATGCAGTTAGCAGTTATCTGCAGTCCATGGTAATCAATTAATTCCGAATTCGTTTCTTGTTGCTACGTAAACACAACAAATAAACAAGAAATGTTTTTTTCTAAATTTATGTTCAGTTGACTTTATTTGCGATGATTTATTTACATGAAAAACATTCCTTGCTTTTTTATGTTAATGAATGCCTTCTACTTCCAAAATAAAACTAATTAAATCGTCACCCGCCACAGACAGCCACTACCATTCAACACAAAATTGTACAGTTGAAAGTGAATAAAAAACAAATTAAGAGTTCGAAAATTAAAAGAATGAAATATATAATTAATTAATGAATTGATTGATTAAAAAGGAAAGAAAGAAAAGATACGTAAGTCGAAGCCAAGCTGTGAGTCGAACCAGCATCAAACTTGCCCCTTCGGCGAAATCTTGCTCCAATTCAGGGCCGGTTTTATTTTTACTCTGTTCTATAAAACCATTTAAAATTTTTTTGCGTACAATATCATCACCTTTATCCCATTCTTTGAACAAGGCAAACACTCTTGTGATTTGGGACTCGTTATTTGCAGACCTCATATTAAGCCGCCAACAACCAGTCCAGGATTTTGGTAACCAATAGAAATTAAAAACGTTGTGTGTGTTTGTTTGTTATGACAACAAAATCAAGTTTGAACAAAACGAACTAGTAGACTGACTGACTGGTCCGTCATCCTCTTCAGAGCAAAAAATTATACTGTGTAACCCGGATATAAGAGACCTGGATATAAGAAATATTTTCTCTGGTCTCAAAATTAGAGACTGAGTCTAAATCAAATACAAATTAGAAACGGGTATAAGAGAAAGCTGGATATAAGAGATTTTCCGGTTCCGAAAATCTCTTTTATATTCGAGTTTCTCGTATCTGCGTCTCTTCCGGGTTACACTGTAAGGGAAATAATTTTTGAATTTTTTTTCTGGTAGAGTGTAAACCCGATATAAAAGAAACCCTACTAAAAGAAAGATTTTCTCTAGTCCCAGATTAGACCCTGTGTCGAATTTATATACAAATTAGAAACGGATATAAGAGAAAGCACACCAAAATCAACAATACTAGTACGATTTCACGCTTAAACTTTACCTTTACCAAAACGGTTAGCAGATTTTTATTCAGCACGCCAAAATCTACTAGAAAAATATATTTTCTTCTACTAGAACGATTTCACGCTTAAACTTTTATTTACTGAAATTTTTAACCTATCCTTACTGTTACTGTTATGTTCATACTCGTTAAATTCTGGCGATATTGATACAACTAAGGGACATAACTCTGTTGTTGTTTTTTTAGAGCATCATCATAAAGTTGATTGTGCTCGCATAACGACAGCCACCGTTTAGTCCTTTTTAAAACAAAACGTAAGTTGATTGCTTATATTATTGTCCGTAATTTTCTTAACACAAAAAGAAACAGCTAAAAAAGTTTCCAAATCTCATTTGGAATGAAATCTCAAATACGATAAATATATTAGTCGAGCAAGAAACTGCGAGACTACAAAATGTTTTGTAAGCGAGCATATATAGAATTAGCAACAGAACACCAAGAAGCACTCTAATTTTTTTTAGGGGTTTTCAGGTGTGTTTAAAAACGAATATGATGACATTTAAATTTAGATGATATTAATCCGGTTTCTTGGTATTATTTTCTTATGTACATCAGTCATTTTGGTGACCATTAAAGTGCAGGAATTTATTCACAATTTATTCAATTTATTTTAACCCTTTAGACCCTGAAAAGCCGACATATCGGCATTGACGAACTAGTGAAAAGGACAACATGGCCGATATTTCCGCCCTTCGTGGTCCTGTAATAGAATGGTTCTGATTAGGTCAATTCAAAAATTGGTAATTTTGCTAAATACGTATCGTCTTTTTCGCTGGTTACCGCTTTCGCTTTTTACGTCAGAGTCAAAGTTTATCGCCTCACTTTTTTTTTCAAACAAAGAAACCGGATTAATATCATCTGAACAGAAAAATTGCGACGGATTAATGTCATATTCTTTTAGCACACACACACAAAAAAAACCTAAAAGATCAAATTTGAGTGCTCAGTGTTCTGTTGCCAATTTTATATGTTTACCCTGAAATACTTAAAAATTATCTAAATTTAAGAAATCCAGTAAATATACGCACGCCACCGGTGTAAATTGGCCCATTTTTACTCGTTAGAAAAATTGGTCCATTTTTTGATGACTTAAATAAATCGAATAAAAAAAGTTTGAAGACCGTTTTCGTTGGGGTGGGGGTTAAAGGGTGTAACCCCCTGTTAACATACCAACCTCTATGTTTTGGTAATAGTGAGAGGATTAAAAACTCCCTCCCGACTTAAAACAATTAAGAAATTTATTTTGAATTTAGGGGTGTTACTGTAAAAGCACCTTTTAACATACCTTCATGGGGGAAGCTACCCCGCTTAAGTATTTTTAAAGTAAGGAACGAACATTTTTTCGTTTTTTTTCTTTTTGTTGTTTGTGTTGTTTGCTGCTGCTAGCAGTTGTATTTTCAAAAACAAACAAATGGTTGTATTAATTTATTTTACTTTAATCAATTGCCATTAAGTGCTTATTATTTTACTAACTAAAACTGAAAGATAAATCTAGTGGTTGGTCTGCATAAGTAAAATACTAAAAAATAATGTTAAAAAGTGGGGCTGGGAGTGTCCCCCTTTCCCTCTCTAAAGTGTAGATAGCCTACTGTTTTCCGAGTCTCAGAGACTAGAAAACAAGCAGGGTGTCATGTAGTTGGGCAAATATTAGAAAAAATTGGACTAATTAATATAGGAATAGATAAAGAAAAAGTTGGGTAGGAGTGGTATGGGAATTAATTGCTATTGTTATAATTACCAATGGGAATTGCAAAATATTCGCATACTTTTTGGAAGTGGGATTTTAATTAATGAAAAAATGTAATGGGTCTGGGGACGAAAAAACTGTAGGGTGGGGGTCCTGGTAGTATTTTATAATTATTAGATTTATTTTATAAAACTAAAAGATATGGGACAATGAAATAACATTCATACTTTACTAGTTAAATTAAAAAGAAACTAAGTACTTAACCCGGGATGGGTGACCAATTAGGCTTTCACCTTTGTTGTGAAAATGCCTAAGCCTGAGGTATCACACTTTGATACTTGGTTCCCTTTCTCACGCACAGCAGACTTGTTACTTTCACCCACTTTTCGTCGAAATCAGTGCAGGCCAATCTTTCCCAATCGCATCTGATCTTTACCTCAAGCTGGTGCTTGAAGTAGGTGATCAGATCCCGATCGGAAATATTTGATCCTCAAAGATTCCCTTCAAACGCGTCGTCCATACCACCATACGTGCTAAGGCTAGGATCGCAAGAAACACCATTCGTTTCTCCCTGCAATACTGCAGGTCGACATTATTCACAACGTATGAAGTATCCAGAAAGAGTACATTCTTAGCATCGATACGAGCTGAGCTGTCAACCCCACAACAAACGACCATACGGCACTGCAGTAGAAGGCATGCTTAGCCGTTTCTTCCTCACCCCTGCAGCACCGCATACAATCTGGCATGTCTGCCTGGCCTGCTATGAAACGCATGTCGTTGAAACCGAGCGCATTCCAAGCAATTCTCCAGGTAAGTGAGAACTCAGAGTTGTTGAGATACTCTTTACCCGGAGCCCAACGTCACTGGGAGCGAATCTCCTCCACCGTCCACCCGAGCCGCTTTACCAATGGATCGTCAGCGAGCCCCTCCACTAGATTCCTGTAGAATGTCTTCCTTGGCTGTGACAGGTCACTGGACCTAAGAAGGAACTTTTGCAGTGCCGAACGGCATTCTTTCATGTAAATGTTTTCACCCTTTGGCCTTCGGCGAGCCTCGGCCTCAGGGTCCGTCAACAGTAATGGAAAGGAGAGCCTAACACTAGGTCCGTAAACCACGAGACACGAGTAGTACTGTTTTTATTTTATTTATTTATTCATTTGCTTTACTTTTTCTATATTTGATTTTTTTATATTTATAAGGTATTATCACCTTTACTTTAAGTGTTAAAAGTTTGAGTTAACAAAATATACATTTAAAAATCTAGTAATAAGCACTTAATGGCAATTGAAATGGCAAATTTGAAAGAAATATACAAACTCACCTGAAGGATAGGTATGTACTAACAATTCAAATCTTTATCTTGACAAAATTTATATTTGGTCCTATTGAAACACAAAAAAATGATTGATGATTTCATAATAAATATAGACCTGCAGAATTATATTGATCTACAAGCATTTGTCAGTTGTAATTTTTTTTTACTGCAGGTCAAATTTTAAGAAACAGCATGCAGATTTATAGTGAAGACAGACCATTTTCTTGTGAAGTTTGTGGATCATCATTTACACGAATGTCACATTTAAGAGTGCATATTCGGACACATACTGGAGAGAAACCGTTTTCTTGTGAAATATGTGGATCAGCTTTTTCAGAAAATTCATCTTTGAAAAGACATTCAAGACGACACACTGGAGAAAAACCATTCTCTTGTAAGATTTGTGGAAGAGTATTTTTACAAAGTTCAGATTTAAAAGTGCACACTAGAGTACACACTGGAGAGAAACCACTTTCTTGTAAAATTTGTGGAAAAGCTTTTGCTGATAACTCTACTTTAAAAGGCCATATGCGAACTCATACTGGTGAGAGACCATTTTCATGTGAAGTTTGTGGATTTGCTTTTTCAAAGACTTCATCTTTGAAAGTGCATATAAGAATACACACTGGAGAAAAACCATTTTCTTGTGAACTTTGTGAAGCAGAATTTTCACAGAGTTCACATTTGAAAGAACATATGCGAACTCACTCTAGAGAAAAAACATTTTCTAGTAAAATCTATGGAGTTGATTTTTCATCAAGTTCTTTTCCAAAAATGCATTTTCAAACACACGATTAGGAAATGCTTTATTCATGTAAAGTGTGTGATGTGACAAAGCACAACCCAGGCGCAAAAATGGATCACCTTGCTCATTGTTGGCAAAAGTGCATTGAGAATGGTGGTAACTACGTGGACAAATAGAGTATGGAGCACAAAATGTTGATCGTTTTAATGGTACCACACCCATCTTTGTAGCTCTTCAAATTAGAAAAAAAACTTTTTAAAAAGTAGGTGGTTAACTTTTGGAACGATCCTTGTAAGCATCAGCTAAAAATTTCAAAATCTTTCTCTCTAAAAAGTTCTTTATCAAAAACCTTTGACAAAAACAACTTCAAGTTACATAAAACCAATTCAAAATAAGAATCAAGAACAAGACTTTATTTAATTGTAATGGCAAAACAGCATAACACTTACAAGTATTAGCATTACTAATTTATGTATTAGTATGGTTAGTTGCTACTAACTTTTTTCACCTTTGAATAGAATGGAATATTCTAATTTATGAAAGATTAATTTATGAAAGATTAATTTGGTGCCACTTATAATGAAATAAAACAAAGAAAATAATAGTGGTATTCTTATAGTGCAAGTGCAACCTTGGCGTGGTTAGGGGATTAGCGTGTCTCTGTGACCTGGATAGCTATGCTGGCGGGAGATTCATCTACTGGTAGGGCCACCCAAGCCACTATGGTTGAAGAGCTAAGAGCACTCACTGGTCTTCCAGGCCCAATTTTGTAAAAAAGAGGAAGTTATAGAAACCACAACGCAGCATTTGAATACTTCTTGCTCCAAAAAAGAATCCTCTCTAGCAAAGTTCATGACATGACATGACATGGGCCGAACTAAAGAGGACCAGCCAGAACCGAGTCCATTGGAGGAGCGTTGTGGCCCTATGTTCCCCAAGGAATCAAGAGGCTTAAACATTAAACAAACTTATAGTTGACATAAGCAATCCTAAAGATAAATAAAATATGGTGGGTTATCTACTTGATTTAAACGCATTTGCCACAAAAAATTGCAAATGAAAGAAAGCATTCATTTTTCCACTAAACACTCAGATATTTAAACAACAAATATGCAAAAGACATTATTGAGTTATATCCACTTACATAGTGACATTTTTTCACAGGCCTACCTAGTAACTTTTAATTGCCATTCTATTCATACTGTTTACATCAACATGAATCAGCTATAATGGTTCAATAAAAAAAACATTATGATCTTTATCATAGCAATCTCTACTTTTAACTTTTATGTTCATTAATCATTCCTAAACTACTATTTTTATAACTGTTGCTATTATTTTTATTACTAGCTGGAGTTATGTAAATAAATTACATACAATTTGCATTAAAACCTACATGAAAGAGCCTTTGATTTGTGTTATGGTGAGATATGTAATCACCACCGGAACATTTTAAATAAGGGACCGTGTCACTGGTCACCAGATATATGAGGACAGAAACTCCCTGGACTGAACACAATAAACACTATGTTCGGGTCTCTCTGTAAATGCATTAATAAATTTACCTTTTTTATTTTAACCTACAGTACATATTTCCTTTTTTCATTTCTTTCACAGAATATCCCTATATTATCGCCATCTCAGGATATATCAATTTGTAATGGTAAATTGGACATAATTATCTCAGTTGTATAAAATAATACGAAAATGTTAAAAAGAGATTTTAAGTTGTGTAACTCATACTATCTGTCAAAAATATGACACTACTAAGTTATAGGTTTGCAAAATGGATCATGGCTCTCATAAAACCAAAAAGCAGGCATTAGTGCAGACACAGTAATTTTTATCCCATTCGATGTCCAATTAAAGCTAGCAAGACGTCTTCATAGTCTCCCATAGTTTCAGAGCTAATTTCATCAGCAAGTGTTGTACCATATTCTTTCTCATATTCTTCACGGACTTGTACCATATCAATCTGAAATAAGAAAAGAAAGCCATTGAACACAATCCTTAGTTAATATTGTTGTCAATAAAAATACAAATCCTAAATAAAACAAAGGAAATAATAGTGGTGTTCTTATAGTACAAATGCAACCTTGGCATGGTTAGGGGATAGCTATGCTGGCGGGAGATTCATCTACTGGTAGGGTCACTAAAGCTAAAGGGTAGAGTCCAGACTAAGAGCACTCACTGGTCCCCCAGGTTGGGGGTTAGAATAGGGCAAACAACCCAATTCTGTAAAAAATAGCAAGTTACAGAAACCACAACGACAGCATCTGAATACTTCTTGGTCCGAAAAGAGTCCTCTCTAGTAGTTCAAAGTCTGTGTACGATAACTTTACATCTCTTACAAACTTAAGTCACTTTTCCACAGGACCATTTATTTTCATTATCAGGTTTTTCTTTCCAATACAATTTTAGCCCTTGCTTGTATCGATTTTTTTTTTTTTACACCTACTGGTGCCAACCTCCAGGTATGTCTTCAGTGATGAAAAAGCATGTCATGTGATGTTTCAGGCCTCATCTTCAACATACTTCCTCAGTACTATTTAGCATACTGTCCATAACTAGAGTGAAAAAACTGCTACTTGTGTTTAATATTTTTATATGACGAAGGTCATTCGATGTTTATTCGGCGGGGGTGAATAGATAATAAGGTGATTCCATTCAGACTAGGTTGGAAGGAAGAAGAATAAAAGTTAGTTTTTTGGCGCGAAAAGTTGATTTTCAATTGTAGGTTTTTTCCGCCTCATCATCCAATTCGGAAGAGATAGTAAAAAACGTTTTTTTGAGCTTGTATATATATGTATGAACAATAAAGAAGCTGTTTCAATGTTATATATTTTGACAATCCTAACAAGTCTTATTTTATGGTTCATTTCGATTTATTATGAATTCTGTTTCTCTCTCTTTCCTCAATAATTAGTGAATATTTTCCTGAAAGGATGAATTTATTTTTTACTCTTTTATGTCGCATCATGCACTATTTTCTTCAATTATAATCATACCTACATAGAATATTTATGAGAACAAATTAGAATTTTTTTTTTTTTTAATATTTTGGAAGGGTTATATGGAAACTGGTAACTCAATAATTGAATTAAATATTAAAACCCTTGGTTTTGTAATTGTAGAATATAAAAGATAAATTGTATTGTTAATTATAAATGAAAGATATTTACAGACTATACAAAAACGTTTTTTGCTTTCTTCTCAAGTTGAAAATTAAAATAGTATTATCATTTCCACCAACTTTGATCATCCTTAAATGAATTCAGAGACTGAAGGTCAAAAATGCTGATTTTATGATGTAGTTTTTAAGGACTCAGTTTTTTGTAACATTTTTTAATCGACATATTCAAAACTTTATTGAATCACTAGTGTGATTAAATATTTAAATAAAAGACATTTAATGTTAGAAGACTTGTTTTTCTTGATATTTGTACATTTGAAAACAATACATTGTTAAATAACAACCATTTTCTGATTATTGATGATATAGCTATAAATATGTTGCAAGGGCTCTAATACAATTTATCCCAGAATTCAAGAAAATTACCTCTGATCTGCTGATTATAATTCGGATTAGGTTAAGATCTTTTGTTCCAGGGCCTTTCACACTTTTGTGGATACGGTATGCAAAATACCCAGGCAAACTCTCCCCCATACGCGCTGCAAGAAAGTAAAAAGAAATTGCATAAAATAAATTGTCTAAAATGAAAAAATATTTTTTCGTATCGGACTAGGCTCTACAGACAAATTTATATTTAGTTGACGTTTGACAACTAAATATTTTCATTTACTAGCCAAATAGAAAAGTTACTAGCCAAATCCATGAAATTTTATTTCACTCTATCTAATCTCATGAATAAACCAATAATTCAAAACTTAGTTACTTAAAAGTATAATCCATTTCATTTTGAACTACTTTTTCTTTTGCACGAAAATTTGTTGGATTTCTGTAGACATTTTTTAAACAGGCTTGTTAAAAAATAGATTATACTGTTCTATTTTTTATTCTATTAAACCTTCTATTGTTTAAATAATTTGACCATGTTAATTAAAAAACAAAAGGCTGAAGACATTTTTCACTCAGTATTTGGAAGATTGTTGGTGAAAAAAAAGTTGCCAAAAGATAAGTGTTTTAATATTTTTATTCACCATTTGGATATATCACTTGCAAATGCGAGTGTTTCTCTCGCAATGTAGAGCCCTGTTGGATGATATTGTTGAAGCTCAAGAATCAAAATAAATATTGAGTCAAAATATGTTATTTACAAAAATTAACATCTGGGTTTTTTGATAAATCCTTAGAGGAAAATATTAATGTAAACTGAGTTAATCATAAAATATTTACAAAAAATTATAAAAGAGCAATAGTTCTAAAAATGTAATTAAAGAAATCCAACCAGGAAAATTCAAAAATTGTCAAAAGAAACAAGTTTCCTACATTTTGTGGCAGCAAGGTTGGAGCATTTGTCAAAAGCTTTGTCTCTGGAATTGTATTTCACAAGTTCAAATCCCAGTCAAAAACCATTGCTTTCACTTTCGGCTGTCTTGGGCAGATAAGGCTCATTAAATCGGGAGAATAACTCATCTAGGTGAAGGACAACACTGATTACAAAAGCCCAGGGATCTAATGAGCACATAAAAATGGCCTTGTGCCAGACTTGGGTTGGTGCCTGACCAAGTAAATATATCCTAGTTTTAGAAAATTTAGAAATCAGTAGGTTTTTTTTATGTCACTTGATTTACATAACTAGAATTTGTTCAGTAACTTTGTTAATAAAACTGATATATTTTGGGTTTTTTTTGTTTCTTACCAACAGCTTTGTAGGCATCACATAGACATCCACTTGTTTCACTATCAATCGCTTCTTTAAGATCATGTCCTGCAATTTCATTATACTGCATGCACATTTCACGCAGGTGGTAAAAACTTCGAGAACAAAGTATATTATTGAATCTTCTTTCACTTGTTCCAAAGCGACCTTCTCCTGCCTAAAATAAATAAATAAATCCATCATTTATTTTTGCTGATCATCAGGGGGAGCAACAAGTGACCCACCAACTAGCTCTTTCCACTTCACTATACTCAAACCTGCTAGATTGGTTTGTTTGTGTTTTATGGCATATCAACCACTTTTTTAGGTCATTTAATGCCGAGAACAATCATTTTTGGTAAACGTTATTTTTGTCCACACTTAGTTTTTTTAATAACATATGCGTAATTTAACCTGTAGCTGAAAGAAATGTGGAGATTCATACCTTTCCGAAGGATATTAGTCCAAATATGAGCACAAACAGAATGATTGGGATTGCACTTTGGAATAGTAGTATGTGAGTTCGAATCTAAGTCATTCCGTTTGTGTTCAAATTTCGACTAATACCCTTGGGAGAGATACGAATCTCCACATTTCCTCCAGCTATTTGTTAAATAGTACATATTGTGTTATTCAAAAAACTTAGTATGGACAAAAAATAACGTTTACTAAAAATGATTGTTTTCAGTATTAATTGACCTAAAACGATTGATATGCCGTAAAACACAAAGGAACAAACAAACATGTAGTCTTCAACACATTCAAGAATGTGATACATAATAGGTGAAAAGAAGTTATTAAATCTGGTTAGATGTTAAAAAAATTAGGTGTGGTTGTAAGTCACATCAGTTTACTTAGTAGCAGTAAATGCTTAACCATGACCTAGTTTTCTCATGGTTACTCATTTACTGCTACTTAAAAATATTTTGTAATATATGCAATGTAAAGAGAAATTTTACCAATATTAGGAATTTCTACAGATTGAAGTTTTTATTAGATACAAATAGATGTGATAAAGACAAAATCAAGATACAGATAAATGTTTCTGTAGTACAAAAAAGATTTTTTAGATTTTGTTTTTTTCCTACCTCATAAAGTTCTTGTGCATCTTGTTTAGCTAATTCCTTGTTTACTTTTATATTGGTCTCTCTCTCCAGCTTCATCACATTCTGCAATAAATCAAGGAAATCTCCACTTGTATCATCAGCTATGGCCATGTCAAGGGTCTGTCCATACACTAAAATCAGATAAAAAGATAAAACATTTAATCATAGTTATAGCTCTAAATGTTACATGTTTTTACAAAATTGTCAAAATAATAATTTTACTGTTGGTTTTCTGTGACTGTGACTGGAAAAATATTTCACATCTAAAATAATTTAGTTTGTTGAAGTTTTAAATTCAATCAATGCTATTTTCATACTATTCTACATCTTTATATAGATAATTGAAAATTTATGCTATTTTACAATACTATTTTAACACATTCAAAAAGGGTAATAATAGCTAGCACTCTTTGAAGTAGCCCCTTGAGCCACCAGAATCTGGTGGGAGCCACCAGAATCTTTTGCAAAGTTGATTTTAAACAAAATTCCAGGTTTTATTTTTCTTCTTTTAACATAAACATGCAAGCAGCTAACTGAAAAAGAGACGCTTGATGACAAAAACATAAACAAATCTTCCATTAAATGAAGAAAAATAAGACCAACACTAGATAGATCTAAAAATAATAGAAGTCAATTTAGGACACCTGAGGAAGGCCAAAGGGTGATTCAGCTGAAACAGCGTGAGAGAGAGAATATTATAGATTAGGAAAATAGTCCGTTTAGTACTTTTAGAATTCATCCTACCTCATCAAAGTGAGAAAGAAACTATGGATAAAAAAAATAGTCTGATTAATACTTTTAGAATTCATCATACCTAATCTCAAAGAGAGGAAGAAAATAATATGGATGAGAAAAATAGTCCGATTAATACTTTTAGAATTCATCATACCTTATCTCAAGGATT
>JAYKTE010119104.1:0-13466 GCA_036873565.1 Xipholeptos notoides | reverse complement strand
TATCAATAAAAAATATTCTCAATACTTTCTTCAAAGATATTATATTTTATCTTCCTTTTATCTCTCTCTCTCTCTCTATATATATATATATATATATATATATATATATAGTGTTGCACAAAACTCGCACATTGATTTGACTTTTTCTTTTTGTTTAATCGTTTCAATTAAAATGAAAGGATTAAACAAAAAGAAAATCAAGTACATTTGCACTACTCTGTCTATATTTATAAAATTGTTGCATATAGTTAAAGTGCTCAATATATTGGTGATTGAGTGTGAGTATTTGATCATCATATTCACTGTCAACAGCCTTTTAGTGTGCGTGTGTGTGTATATATATATATGCACACACACACACACACACATATATATATATATATTTATATATATAGTAAATGTTTCTAAACAATATAAATAGGAAAGAAGACAAGTGGGAAAATTGTAAACATCTAAATTAAATTGTAAATTTATTATCAATAATAAACATTATGATTTTTTCCCTACTTTTCTTTAGGACTATTTGCGTTCATTGAACGTTTTCCCCCATTCTCTCTAGTTGATAGGTGATTTTTTTTTTTTCCTCCAAGTACTACTATTTGATATTTTATTTATTTATTTATATATATATATTTGATTTTCATTACTTTTTTTTTTTATATCTTATTCTTTGTCTGACATAAACCTTTGAGGAGAATCGGCAAAAAGTGCTTTAGGTTTGATTTTTTAATTTATTCAAAAAATCCCATTTTAACTTATTTTTATTAAAATTTTGTTGTACTTCAAAATTACTTTCATATAAATATATACATACATATATATATATATATATATATATATATATAATATGAAATGAAAAATGGAATATTAATTCCGATAATATGTAATAAAAAAATTTTTGAAAAAAAAAGAAACCATGTATGTATAGTCATATTAGGCCAAACACTATAGCATTTTGGTTAATTAAACCATCATCAGGGCATATAGGTGTAGATCCACATTCACAAATTTATTAAATGAATTTACCAGATGGACTGTAAATATTTCGATACATTTAGGCTTGTGAATAAATATTCTGTATTTCAAAATTTATTCACAGGCCAAAACCCATTGAAATATTTACTACTAATATCGAAACTCTCAGTTGAATAATCATGCTGGTGTCTTAGAATTTTAGAATGTATGCTGGCACATGTAAAAGAAAATAATAGAAATTTATTTTGTGTAAAGAAGTTTCTACTCCAGCTTTACTCATGAAAACGCTGATCCACAGTGAGACGTTGTTTGCGAGCATCAAGACATTTGTATCGTTAACTTGAAAGAAACAATTTCAAATTTAAACAACTATATTTTTATTGCACTATTTAATTCAAAGAGCCCTTTATACTAAGATTTAACAACTATTATCATTATTTAAGTTATTTGAACTTTGACCCTCATCTTTATTGTTATATTCACAATGGATATTGCTTCTTTAAGATGAGTTCTGATGATTATCATTATTTAAATCTTTTGGAATTGAATTGCTATATTCACAGTATTTCAGGTGATGTGCTCTTCAGCCTTTTGCATATATAAATTGAATTCTAAAACCTTTGTTGAACTCAGAACTGCAAATCTAACCCTTCAATCAATCTACTTTGGTAGACTGTCTACATTCCATAAGTGATACAATGTCTTTCAGTTTAGTATTTTGAGCTGTTTCAGTCTGTAGTCAGTATTTAATCTGTAATCTGATGAATATTACTTAGGAGAGATAGAACCCAACATCATAGACCACTAGCCTATTTGAGGGTAAATCAAAAAGTTCTAAGACAAATGACAAACTCAATCCGAGGGGAAAAATGAGCAACAAAATTTTATCAAGAAAGAACTTCTAAATGGAAACATCACTTGCAGAAGTGTATTGAGTTAGGTGGATCTTGTAGAAAAATAATTTTCCAAAAATAAAGTTTTTCTTCAAATAAACTTTTTGATTTACCCTTGTACAATTCAAAATTCCATCAATAAGGAATTTCTCGATGGAAACATCGCTTGCAGAAGTGTATTGAGTTAGGTAAATCTTGTAGAAAAATAATTTCGTAACTTCTATAAATAAAGTTTTTTTTCAATTTGTCTCAAAATTTTTTTATTTACCCTTGTATGTCAAATAAACATTAATGGTCTTAGCCCGCATGTCCAGTTTTAAATAAGGCCTAGAAAGTATAACAGGAAAAGTAAAGCAGCAATTTAATGAGGAACCACTTTTGTGGCTCCTTCACTTTAGCCTCCATTTCCTTTGCTCTTTAATTATCTTCTTTTCAAAAGAGCTCTTGTCACATCCTGAAGCTACAATACAACATTGGTATTTCAATACTAGACATAGACTTCTTTCTAGTCCGTCAGCAAACAACATGTTTCTAGATTATGTAACAGACATTCTTTTTTGTTTGTTTGTTTTTGTTTTACAGAATATCAACCCTTTTTAGGTCATTTTATATTGGGAACAATCATCATTTAATCAACGTTCTTTTTTCTCCACATGTAGTTTTTTAATAACACAAAATGCACTATTTAATCTATAGCTAGAGGGTATTAATCCAATTGTGAACGCAAATGGAACTACTGGGATTCAAACTCGCGTATTACGATTCTAAAGTCTGACTGTCTATATATTCTTCGAGTTTTATGATAAATTAGAAACAAATCTAGTTTTAAATAATTTTGATGACATTTTAAAATTTATTTTTTTCTTTTCTTTGCAGAAAAAGCCTTGTTATCCTGCTTGTAAGTATTTGTTTTTCCTCATGCCATAAGAGTAGGCAAAAAAATGGCGTACGATGCCAACTTTAGTAATCTTGGATTTTTTCAACTCTTTTTCTTCATAGAAACGATGAAGATATAAAACTCAAGATATAAAGCACCAGTTTATCACAGTGCCATAGCTACAGGGCTCTACAGACAAATTTAATTTTAGTTGACCTTTGACAACTAAATATTTTCATTTACTAGCCAAGTAGAAAAGTTACTAGCCAAACCCATGAAATGTTATTTCACTCTAATCTTATTAATAAAGGAATATTATTGGTATAGATTACATTGTTCAATTTTCTCTTCTATTAAACCTTTCATTGTTTAAATAATTTCACTTTGTTGGTTTTATATTAAAAAGGTTGAAAAAATTTGTTTTCCCTTAGTATTTGCAAGATTGTCACTGGAAAAAACAGTCGCCAAAGAATAAATGTTTTATTATTTTTAGTTGACATTTGGAAAAATAGCTCGCAAATGCGAGTGATTCACTTGCCTGGGGTGGTCCAATCAAATGTCACATCACCCTATATTGAATGCAACACTTCTGAAATAGATCAAAGAAGCCCTATAAAGCCCCATTAATAAACTGGTGGGGTAAAACCCCCTATCATATGCTTGACACTTTGATTATTGGAGGAAATTTAGAAAAACCTAGACAAAACCTTATAAAACCATATTTTTCTTCAGACTAAAGCCTTCTCATGGCACCATGTAATTACATAATAATATATAATAGATAAATCCTATTTTCAGACTATTTTCGCACCTTAGCCTGGCTGAAAAATTTTGTTTGATGTCTGTCCCGGTGCATACCGTCCCCTCGCCTCCTCATTAGTTACACCACTGATTTATCACAGTCTTTAAGCAAACTCTTGTTTTCTTGATAAATCTTTATAAAAATCTTTTATTATATGAAACTTTTATTCCTGTTCCATCAAAAATGCAGCTTTAATTTCATTGGTTGCATTCAGTAGGACAGCTCCAATTCTCTATGATTTCATCCAGGGGAAGTTGATTTGGCCCAATGGGTAGGCAGTCGGTCTTCGGAATCGTAGTACGCGAGTTCGAGTCCCAGTCCTTCTGTTTGTGTTCATATTCGGACTAATACCCTTGGGAAAAGTATGAATCCCCACTTTCCCTCTAGCTATGGGTTAAATAGTGCATACCTTGATATTCAATATGCATAAAATATAATGGTTATCAAAAATGATTGTTCTCGGCATTAAATTACCTAAAAGGGTTGATATGCCGTAAAACACAAACAAACAAACTCCTACAAATTCATCCAGGACAGTGAATTTGGAGCAGTGGTAAAAAACTCTAAAATTGTATTACACAAGTTCAAATCCCAGTCCAAACCATTCACTTTTCACTGCCTCAGGCAGATGAGACTCATTAACAAGATGATGGGTATCTCATCTAGGTAGGTGTAAGGATAACACTGATTCCCAAAAACTCTTGGTGGATGAGACCCATCAACTAAATGAGAGTAACTCATCTAGATGAAGGGAAAAACTGATTACAAAAATATAAGCATGTAAAAATGGACTTGTGCCTAACTTGGGTTTGTGCTTGAACAAGTAGATATATCCATTTCTCTATGAATCTTTATGCTACACACTTCAATCATCTTTATACTACACACTTCAATCATCTTTATACTACACACTTCAATCATCTTTATACTACACACTTCAATCATCTTTATACTATACACTTCAAGTATCTTTAATATTCTCCTTTCATAATTTCATTAAAAGAAACTTTTTGATAATAGATTTTAATTTTCTTATTTCATAAGCCTAACTTTGCAAATAAATGTTCCAAAATTTTTGTTACTGAAATAACACATGACCAATTCTTTGTATGTATTTTCTTCTTACAGTCTGGGGTGCTAACGTGAAATCGTCTTGGTTAGATGATGAAAATGTTACCTTTAAATTTGATCCTCCTCCAATCCAGTCCGCATTTAAACGCTTTGATGTGAAATTAAAAAAGGATGAAAAACTCCTTGATCACAGAGTAATCAAAACGGTAATGAAACATAATTTATGTTTATTATTATCAATTATTGTAACATCCTTGCCAAAAAGTATCAATACTTGCTAGGTATCAATTATTATGTTCGGATTGTTGTTGATTATAGAATGAGGGTTGGTGATGTCTTTTGCCTCTCGCGCCATGGGTTCTGATTAGAGAGTTACTCTAAGGGCCATAACTCTAGTGTCGATCGAGGTAGTCTCATTAGTGTTAGTATATTACAATTGCAGTGTAACCCGGATATAGGAGACCGGGATATAAGAGAAACCCTGATATAAGAGAGATTTTCTCTGGTCCGAAATTAGATTCTAGACTAATTCATATACAAATTAAAAACCGATATAAGAGACACCCGGATATAAGGGACTTCTTATCTGGTCCCGACAACCCTCTTATATCTGGGTTACACTGTGTTAAAAATTCAAATCCCATTAAAGCCATGAACATTAATGCCAACCTATAATCAAAATAAAAAAATAGAACTGTGATAAAAGGACAAAGAGAAACTATTGTTTTCAATAGAATCAGAAATAGGAAATTACCACTGTCTGAGGATGCACACAAATGCACATTATGCGACCAGCAGATAATAGTGCAATATATATTAATGGAATGTCAGAAGTACTAAGATATCTGAAACAAATGTTACAAAGTAACAAGCATCAGGGTATTATTTTATGAGGTAACACCACAGCAGATCAAAGAATATTGGAAATATACTTAGCTTTTTAGATTATTTTAAATAAATAAAGTTTGAAGACAAAAAACTTTAACATCAATTGGAAGTTTGAAGGCAAACAATTGTGATATTCACTATAAACTTGTTTTTAAAGATCAAATGAGGTTTTTAAAAAGTTTCTGGCCTTAAATGACTTACATAAATGGCCTTGTGCCCTACTCTTTTTGTAATCTTTTGCAAGCGTCAAGCTTTGGGATTTGTTTAACAATGTCAAGTGGTTATTCAAGAAAGCTGAAGAGCACACAAGTTGAAATGTGAAGATAACACAGATGAGAGTCCAATAATAATCAAAACTTATCTCATAGATTCAAACATCGATTGTGGAGATATAATGAAGATGAGAGTAGAAGTTTGATAATAATCAAACCTCACCTCATGAATTCCAACAATATTCATTGTAGAGATAACAATGAAGATGAGAGTAGAAGTCTGATGATAATCAAAACTCTCTTCATAAATTCAGACAAACAACCCAAATGGTTTATCTATCAATGGACACAATTTACATAAAAATATCTACCAATTAAATCAGGTCTTAAAAAGATCAAAATTGTTGATTAAAATCCATTTAGGGGCTGAAAGTGTTGAAGAGCATTTTTTTTTAATGAAGGCATAAAACAAAACGGCATTGCCTTTAATGATTTGTTAATCATTAAATTTGTTGATGTGTAATTTATCCAGAGTTGAAAACTTTATGCTTTTCCCAGGGGAATTGTATTTAAACAATATCTTTTTTCTTTTTCTTTTTTTCAGTTTCAAATAACTTACACCCTGCATTGTAATGGTCAATATACTTTTATTGTAAGTATTTTTGTATATATTAAACATATACCCTCTCTCTCTCTCTCTCTCTTTCTCCCTCTCTCTCTATATATATACGTTGTGTTAAATTTTTTTTTTTTTTTTCCAACTGTTCCTATCTTAGTTTCAATAGATTTTCTATGTTTATAAAAAGTTTCATTACCATTTGGGGGCTAGAAATACAAAAACTGGCAGTTTCAAAGGTGTATTGTAAACTTTTGCGGGGCACTGTATATATAGCAGATAAGTGTAAACACTGAGTCAACAGTCCTTAGTGACTGTCACTCCGTGTCTTCACTTATCTGCTATAAACACGCTCTATCTCTGATATTGAGTACTTTAGCTATAAATGCGGGCAAAATCCTCTCAACAGATTAATGTATATTATATTATATATATATGTATATTAATCTTTCCTATCCTTCACAAACTAAGACCTTGTTGCTTTTTTACTTGAATTGAATCATTGACGTAGGTTTTTAAATGTTATTTCATTTACTTTATTAAACTTTTAATGCTTAATATTTTTATTTCAATGTTGTTGTTTCAATAATTTCTTCATAATAGGATCTTTTTACAGAAAAAAATTGTTTAAAAAAAGTTAACATTCTTAAAATGACACCCAGATGTCTCTAATGGTATACGGGGTGGCTCCACCCTAATGTAGCTGGATTTGAAACTAGCTAGCAGTGGAGAGAGACACAACGGCTAATGAGATTCTATTAAAGCAAGACTGTGTGACTTCTTCCTGGGGCATCTCTATGTCACAGAAATAGATGCAGCGCAGCCGCCACATTTGCTTGAACTCACTCCCCACGGCTACTCTCTGTGAGAGCTTTATGTTAGTTTGATTAAAGGTGTTAAAGGTGCTGTTACCGATGACCATTGTGTAGCTAAAGGAATGAATCAGAGATCTAGAGATAACGTAAGAAATGCATCAGACAACTATCCTGGAGTACTGATGGAATGTTGCATATTAGACTGAGTGAACTGAATTCACAGGTATCTTGCTGAAACCAGTGGAAAAGCACCAGCCAGGCGTCTAAATTAAACAGAAAGCAGTTTTTTTTCGATTCGGATAAACATATGCATTTAGTAAAAATCAAATGCACCAGTATGACACTACATTTTTTTTTTCTTTCTTTTGCTTTCGATTCAATCAATTCATTTTTTTCTTTTCTCTTTCATTTTCTTTAGTCCCTGCCCGTAAAGGCATCCGCCCAGTTGAGAGAGAACGTATGAGGGATTGGCTGTGTCGTCATCTCAATGCTAGCAGTATTCGTGGCTTTTATTGGCTCGAAAAAAACAAGTTGATATTTCGAATTCCCTGGAAGCACGGATCTAGTCAGAACTGGACGGAAAACGATGCAGAACTATTTGTGGAATGGGCAAAACACACTGGTAAGAACATTCTTTACAATCTGGGGTTTTCACTTTGTTTTTTTCAGAATCCAGTAATACCTGTGACACAACATATAAAGGTTTTGGATTTCAATAGTTCTGAGTGAGCTTTAGGTGACAGTTTCAATACCACACAGGGGCAATAATAAATAACTCAGAATACATTTCAAAGACCTAACATCCCAAGGTCATGGTTAACAAATAGAGAGCAGGCTTTATCCATGGTTTGAATAAACAATTAAGTTCAAAGTTCTATAAAAGCTCCCCATTAGAACCCAAGGGTTCCCAAGTTTGATCACTTGAAAAAGGCTGAAGGGTCCAGCTAAAATGTTGTAAACGTAATATAATAAAGATGACAACAAAAATAGTACAATAATACGCATTGACGCCTGTGAAAGCCACTGGTTACTCGTTATGCAAGCATATAGTGATTGGTTTGAGATATCTGAATAATAATAATAATGTAACCAGGAAGTATTTCAATATTGATATTGAAAAGCATTATTTTAACTTTCTCTACCATGTCATTTCCATAGGTTCAGCTACCGGGTCTAACAGGTAAATGCACACAACTTCTTTTCACATGTTTCAAGATTAATATCTCGGGTTATGATAAACAGAGAGATATGAAATTTTGAGTACATTTAGAAAGTGCAATAAGAACAATGATTTCAGTCAATGTAACCCCCTTCAGCTGTTATGACGCTTTCAACGCGTTTACGAATCTTGGATACATCCCTGACGATCTCAGACTTTGGTAATAAACCCACAGCCACCTTGATGTCCGTCTTCGGGATTGTTATACTTCTGTATGGCTTGTCAAATGCCTTGGCCTCAATTCACGCCCCAAAATAATAATCTAAAGGGTTCAGGCTAATTTGAGGGCCACAATCCCTTGTTCCAGAACATTTGACCCTTCGAGAAGGTTGGTGGTCCTCTTCGCTGTGTGGGCTGGAGCCGAGTCTTGTTGGAAGACAAACTGTTTGCCACTAGCCTTTTCCTTCATCCAGGGTAATATTTTCTCTTCTGGAACTTTGCAATAGATAACGGCATTGACTTCTTCCTTGTTGTTGAAGAAGTGGGTGAAGACGTCACCCTCAGTTAACCTCACACAGAGCACCATGACACTTGCTGGCTTCTTCGTCGTTGTCTTGTGTTGAACATATGAGGACGAGGAGGTTATCCAGCGATCATTCCGCTTATTGAAAGCCGTATCGACCTTGAAAATCTTCTCGTCAGAAAAAAACTTGATGACTGAGACATTCGATTTCATCCAGTTTGGCACCTGGTCAAGCGAATTTCTTTAATTTTTTGTGTCAAAAGATGTCTTTTTTCCTTGTGAGAATGAGGTTAATGTGTAGACTAAATAAAATGTCTTTTTAAAGTTAACATTTGTGTTGTTAATTCTTCCACCAACTAATACCTAATACAACCCACAAGTGTTACAATGGTGACCCCAACAAAAGAACAACACACAAAAAAAAAAAAGAAATATTGCCAGGAAATAAAAGACATGAATAACAACCTCGGAATTTTCAAGGAAAAACGCAAGTAACTCTTCGTTTAAAAAAAAAGAACCTACGGCATAAGTTAAACAAAACACAAATATAAAAGCAACGTTCAGACACCGATAGGCATTAAACCAGAACAAAAAGCAAAGATATGGAGAGCACACCTCTACTTTGCAGAACAAGCTAGAACTTGTAAGCCCTGGTGTAAATGGCCTAAAAAGCAGAATATAAAAATGTTACCAAGTTCACGCCCACCCAAACCAAATGACTCGGAAAAACTAATGGCGCAAACCATGTTCCTCTCTTGAGTTCGCTGCTACTACAAATCAATGCACGATTAGGGACAACCACATTAAAGGTTATAGTAGATACTGGTGCAAGTATTTCAATAATATCGGCATCCATGTTAAAAGGCGTCACGTTAAACCCAACGCCAGTATCACTGGCCACTGTTAATGGAGATGAAATAGAATGCCACAGCCAAGCAAACCAGGAAATTGGAATACCAAGTTTAAGAAGGACATTTTCATGGACATTTGTGGTAGCAGATACCATCAATCCCCTCCTCGGACTTGACTTCTTAAATAAATACGGCCTTACAATTGACTGCAAAAACAGAACAATTTACGACCCAGTAACAACCACCAATAAGAAATTAATGCTAATCACGACAACTCCAGTAAACGTGGTCGCAAACAAAATAGGACTACCCACATTCATTCAAACCAGTCTGAATAAATACCCTGAAATCACTTCTCCACATACTAACACAAATCACAACTACTGTTGTGGTGTTTACCACAGAATTGACAAATGTAGCTACTCACCAGTTTTCGCTAAATCTTGACAACTGTCTGCTGAAAACTTGACGGCGACCAAGGAAGAATTTAAGAGACTCATAATCGAAGGCGTTATAACTCCCTCAGACAGCGAGTGGTCAGGCCCATTCTGGTACCTAAGCAGAGTGGAGGATTTCGCTGTTGTGGAGACTGCCGCATCACTAAAAGTGATAGATACTCCATCCCTAACATAAACACTTTTACGACAAAACTCGCTAATAAACAGTAGTTTTCCAAAATTGATCTTATTTCAGCATATCATCAAATCAAGATGCATCCCGATGATATTCCTAAAAAAGCTTATTAGAAATCATCGTGGGCGTTCCGTGGGATGGTTAAAGACGTGTACCCAATGCTATCATTGGGTACACGAGACGGATGCAAGTTGGATGAATTGAATTCAATTGCACTGATGATTTCTAATAAGAATGAAATAGGCCTATATGCAAATTTCCAAATAATTTATTGATATTAATTCATAAATAAATACGGTGAATTCATTTATAATACTGTCGGAATTTAAATCCCATTTAAATATATACACATTATCCATGACCGTAGTTTCGTAAACAATTCAAATAATGTAAATAAAATTGATACGATGAAGCCTTGAATATCTAGAATTAATACAATAAATGGTACTCATTACTTTTCGTGTACCAAGAATTTTATTCATCAAAAAAAAAAAATGAAACGCTCCCTTTGTGATAACGCAAGCGCAGATTTACATTTTTTCATAATATCTCTTTTTCTAAGGTGAATTTATTCATTTATATAATTACGTTGGTTTACAAAAGTTAAATTTATTTATTTATATACTTATTTTTTATATAATTTCTCTCTTTTTCTAAGAAAAGTTTAACCAAACCATTTTTTCATAATTTCTCACTTTTGCAAATTTTTTACAAAACAAGAAATTGTTAAATGGTGCGAAAAAAAATGTAATAAATTCATTTTTAGTTTATTTGTTGGTTTAGAAAAGATTAACTGAACCATTTTTTTCATGATTTCTCTTTTTTTCCCCGCGACATTCAAATTGTTCAATATGTTGGTTTAGAAAATTTTAAACCATTTTTTCGATAATTTCTCTTTTTTTGTCCCCCGCAACATTCAAATTGTTTAAGAAATTTATTTATATCGTTACGTAAGTTTAGAAAAGTTTTAATCATTTTTTGACAATTTCTCTTTGCAATTATTTTTAATAAAACAACAAATTGTTGAAGGGTGGGTGGGTGCGCAAAAATATCCTTTTTTTTTGTTATACATTTCTTTCCCACTTTTACAAACATTTTAAATTTATTTACTTACATTGGTTTTTGGTCATTTTTTCGCAACATTCAAAATTCTTAAATTATAGATAAATTGAAAAAAAAGTAACTAGACCATTTTTTATACAAATAAATTCAACTTTTGTAAACAAACGTAAATGAATAAATTTAACTTAGAAAAAGAGAAAAATTATGAAAAAATGTAAATAAATATCTGCGCATGCGTTAGCACAAAGGAAGAGTTTGCGTTTCTTGATTTTGACGCATAAAATTCTTGGTACACGAAAAGTAATGAGTACCCAATAAATTCTAGATGCGTTCGTGGGCCCAAATCGTCTGCGATCATTGAGTACACGGTAGGTAGGCCCAAAATCCGTCAAAGTTCGATCATTTTTCTCACCCTCATGGTTTAAATAGATGCTTTATCATAAAATGTGAATGAAAAGTATGATTATTTTTGCAAATTTAGTGAGACAAATGATCAAATAAAAATCTCATGTTTTCATTATTAGTTGAAATTAGGCTTATGCATATACCATTTTCCCGATTGTTTTTATTGGTATTTTTTGCAAAGATTCCCGTGAATTATTTTTCCTATCCAGCCATGCCTGATTTTATATTCCTTCTGTGCGAGTTTAGAGCATCCCCTTACAATGTGGGTGACAGTTCTGGATTTTCTTGGAGGTATTTCTTTAGTTGTGCTGATGCTTTGGTCACAGTGTCTTCAATATTTACAAGGCCACGTCGTCCCTGCTTTCGTTTTACATAGAGTCTGTCCTCATCGTCTTTCGGGTGTAGTGCCTTGTGCATGGTCACTAGTTTCCTTGTCCTGTGGTCTAGGTATCTCAATTCTTCTTTTGTCCATCCTAGGAAGGGTCAAGAGTATCTGACCAATGGTACTGCCCAGGTGTTTATGCCTTTGATGTGTTTACTTGCATTTATTTTTGTTTCAAATAGTTTCCTTGTTCTTTTTAAGTATTCCGTTCTTATAGTCTCCTCTGTTTATGTTTGTTTCATAGCTTCAGCTTCTAGGATTCCAAGATACCTATAATTATCTTGCTCATTAAGTCCTCGAATGGTTTCCTTATCCGGCAATTTTATTCCGTCTGACTTGTAGTAATTGTATGGACCCTACTACCGGGTGGGCGCATATGTCAGGAAAATTCAACGACCTTCATTTTTTACGCATTATTACAATAATCTGGTTATGTTAATTTAAGGCCTAGAACTGTAACGTGGCACTGGCGGTGACAGTAGCATGCATGCAAGCAGGCTTAGACTGGAATCTAAATAAGGAATGAATGATTGAATAGGGAAGAAAAATCAGTAAACAATTAAGTATAGAAATAAAGCCACCACCAACCATTTAACCAGACAACCAACATATAAGTCCAAAGTACTTATCCATTGCACCTCGAGGTTTTCCCCAAAATATCGCCACTCTTCTATGAAATTTAAAGCAATAATTGGGATTAATAGTCATTTTTTGTGAGCACTTACTGTACTTTCAGATAGAATTGGTTAGGTGATGAGATTGCAATATGTATGTGTTTGTGAAGGAGATGTATTCATTTAGCTATGTACTGCACCGCAGTAACTAAAGGCCCCATGTCACAGGAACAACAATACACTACAGGAATGTACTACGCAAAAATATTGATTTTGAAATCATAATGTACGGTTGTGTTGATACAATCATTGAAATTTTTTAAGCAGGAGGGGTGAGAGAGAGAGGGGGGGAGAGAGAGAGAGAGATAAATTCAAAGTGCGTATATGTGTGAGAAAGATTACTGTCTTCGCCTACTTTACTGGGATCCAAGTGACAACAAGTCTCCTCTGAGATCCAGCAGGCTCCAGGAGATTCAAGTCAAAGACTGCATGGTGCAACATCTCCTTAGGTTTTCATTCTTCTATTCTACATCTACTTCGCATATTCGTCATTAACAGAGTTTTCTACTCTGCCAACGCCTGCTGGTGGTTCCTGAAGGCATAATGATAATAAGTCTCCATATATAATCTAACTGGATACCTGCAAGCCCTCCTCCTCATCCAATCATATGTATGTATGTGTATATAT
>JAYKTE010118993.1:0-13468 GCA_036873565.1 Xipholeptos notoides | reverse complement strand
TTACAAAAGCCCAGTGATGAGCACATAAAAATGGCCTTGTGCCGAACTTGGGCTGGTGCTCGACCAAGTAAATATCAAATATCA
Organism: Xipholeptos notoides; assembly: GCA_036873565.1. Classification (NCBI taxonomy): domain Eukaryota; kingdom Metazoa; phylum Mollusca; class Cephalopoda; family Idiosepiidae; genus Xipholeptos; species Xipholeptos notoides. The sequence goes on along the minus strand of JAYKTE010118993.1, from coordinate 13,384 downwards.
TACTATGACTGTAATTCTTTTATTTTCAATAGTTCTGATGATAAAGCCCTTCAAGAATCAAGCAATGTAAAAAAAACCTATTTGTAATCAGACTTTTCCTGCTAAAATTATTGTTTGATTAAAATTTACTATTTTTTGTAATTAGCAACATTAACAACTCAAATTAAGAGTTGTGAAAAGTAATTTTGCTTGTTTTGAATTAATCAGAACAATTTTACACTTGGGAATACAATAAAGGAAATTTTTTGAAAATGGAGCTTTTATATGGAACTCTTAATCATAGAGTATTTTAGATTTCTTTCATTTGTTTGCAATGTCTTTAATTTTTATATTTTGTTTGTGATAATCTTTTATAGTGGCCTGTGTATCATAAAATAATAGTTTATCAACTATCTGTGTGCTTTCAGCACATCCTCAGTAGAAAGCCTCTACATAAAAGCAAACAAAGCCCCATCTATATATATATAGTAGTAGTGTTCGTATGCGTTTCTGTATGTAGAATTCTTCTACATCCCAAACCAGTGGACCAATCCTGACCAAATTTGGCATGATGATGGTATCCAACCGATGGATGGTGCACATCGTTTTTCAATGAAAGTCATGGTCTATCAATGTATATTCTCCTACAGCCCAAACTAATAGAATGAATTATATATTGGTAGTTTTACATTTTTTTTGTGAAAAGTTATAAATGCACTGTGTAAAAGAAATAACTTCTCATCTTTTGTTTCATTTCTTATTTGCTCCCATACATTGTCTTCAGTTTTATTTGATTCTTAATTTTTAATCTGGGAAGAGGAGGAAAATGATTAACAATGCAAATGAAAGACATCAGTGAATTCTATTCAATGAATTAATGGTTTGAAACTAGTAGTAAAAATATGGATTGTTAGAAAGAATAAATGATATTATATATTTGAGTTTGATTTTATTTAATTACGTATTTAATCTTTTATTTTTATTTTCCTTTGTCTGTCATCTTTTCCGTGACATTATACATCCAAATACTTTAATTTTTTTAGCTTTCTCGGCAAATAACCACTGGAAGTGTCTTTTCTATGTCTTCCATGAACTAATTTTTACTTTTGTTTTGAGAAGTTCATTTATGTTGGTAGAAATTGTAAATAAAAATAGAATAATAAATAAAAAAAGCAAAGAAAGTGTGAAAATTTCTTTTCTAAACTTTAATGATTCATTTTTTTCGTTACCAAAAAATACTATTAAAATCTATATTGATACAATTATGAAATTTTCATTTTTATCAATATTGAGTGTTCAATCTTTATTATTATTATTATTTTCCCAGTTTAGATTTGACACATGGTTATTTATATATGAAAACTGTGACCACTGGAGACGTCTAACTAGACCTATTTGAGAAAGTCCTTGTCGAAATCAACAGACTGCAATGATGATGATGATATATATATATTAGGGTAAATCAAAAAGTTCTGAAACGAATTAAAAATATATTTTATTTATGGAATTTGCAAAATTATTTTTCTACATAAGATCCACCTAACTCAATACACTTCTCCATCGAGAAATTCCTTGATAAAATTCTATTACTCTATTTTCACTCAGATTGAGTTTATGTCATTTGTCTTAGAATTTTTTGATTTGCCCTCGTATGTACTCTGTGGCGGGTTAAACTGCTATCTCAGCCTTTAAACCAAAGGGTTTTTTTGTAGAGTTTGAATTTGTTTGTGTTTTGTGGTCAGTAGTGATTAGTTGCTCCCCTGAGTTCAAGAACCTAATCTATCCAAAGCAACCAAAAGTGAATATTATAGTTTTACTTGATCTTTTAACTTGAAAATTACAATTTCAAAGTCCAAGCATTTGACCACTCGCCTACTACAATTGTTTATTTTTAAACTTTTTTTATTCTTTAGTATTTTCTGAATTTTGAAACTTTTCTTTTTCATATATTGTATTTCATATATTTATACTTTGTATTTTTAAAAATTAAAAAAAATGTAAAATGAATTGGCATATTCTTATAACCAAGCAATGTTTGCAACACTGGATAAAGACTCTATTTTCTGTTTTTGGTCTTAAAGAAGGATGTTAATGACTAGAAAAGCCAAATCACTGTATCAGATTCATTTGGACTTTAACATGCATCTTTGTTAGACAATTTGATTTCAATTATTCCTTATTTGAATTTGGAGTCACTAAAAGCCCAAATTCCCTGGAAGTAATCAATATCTTCCTTGAGGAATTTTAGCTTTTCGTGACTTCTAGCAGGTCTTTGGAACATCTATTGAGTTGGAGATGCCTAAGGCAGCCATTTTAAGTCATGAATTAAATATCAAGATATTTAGTTTTCTTTTTTTTATCACTAATTTGTTTAATGAATACAAGCTTTAAATGTTCTAATGGTAATTATTTAACATCTTGTATATTGTGGCAAGCATACCTTGTTTAATAATTTAAATTTTAAAACTAAATTATTCATTCAAAACCAGTAAAACTAAATAGAACCCTATTTAAAGATTATAATTGGTCTCTATGTTAATTCTACATATTGCATTTTTTATATATTCAGAAATAAGAATATAACATTACAAATCTATTACATGAGCTGAATATATATAAAACTTTGATTTGTTAAACATATAAATTATCCATGTTTCCTCATATAAATCTTTATTTCTTGGTAATCTATTACTTGCTCTACATGTCTTTTTTAAAAATAAATAATGGTGTATAATATGATGATAAATATGAATAAGCAACATTCATCATAAACAGTAGATAAAATTATAAAGTATTGTTAATAGTCGTTGGTATTTCCATGGCACTGCTATAAAACTTTTAAACAGTAGATAGATACTGAAAGATTAACTTTACTTTCCACATTTATTGTTAATTAAAAAAACTGATATGTTCTGAATGAAGCTCATTGTTTAAAAATGATAAATATTATCAAAAGTAGACAAAAGGCATAGATTCGAGCAGCATCACTTTACAACTCTTTGTTTTCAGAAAATAAACCAAAAATATATAACTTATCTTCTCTTCCTATCACCCATGAGAGTTGAGCTTTCATAATTTTGATTGATTTTTTTAGGTTATTCTTTTGAGATGATATCATTTTAATAATATTCTTAAAACAACTTTTGCTACCTACTCTGTTAGAGTATTGGGCATATGATTTTTACTGACATACCCAAAAATTTGTAAATTTTGGTTTGAATTTTCACAATTTTTGGCATTAAATGATTTCAGCAGTTTAAATTTAAATCTTCTGTCATATTCTTTAAAGTGACTTGTGACTCTTCCTGCAAAAGTATTGAAAGTAAAATTCTCTTATTCTATTTTTTCCTGATTTGTAAGAGGTCAGTTTTTATAGTGTTTATTAATATCAATAAACCTTAAATTTAAATCAGATTCATCTATTATAATTTTGAGAACATTTATCGACAAAATTCAGTTTGTTTAATAAAAAAAAATGGCATTGGATCATTTTTGATGATGTTATATTGAGGCATACTATTGTTAAAGCTTGATACTGTTACATCCTCCATTAATCTTTAGCATCTTATGCATAAACCAGCAATAAGTGTGTATTATTTACAGCCAAATGATTTCTATTCATAACTGAAAATTTTGCTTACAAGACTCTGATTTATTGAACTTAGTTGGATTTGAAGTTGGGACCTTGATGTCAATTATCTTTTATTAGTCAAAAATGTATGGATGAAAAATGTGGATTATACTTATTTCAAGGAAAATTTAGTACCTGTCTCTTATCATAAATGTAATTATTTACATTGAAATTTTATAAAAGATTTCAAACATCTACTGGCCAAGAAATAATTCATCTGAATTTAATGCACATTTATAATGTGAAACATTTTTTCACATAGGCCAGTAGGGCAGGTTGATTTTTGGAATACTGTTTGGGTGATGATAGTTGGAATTTGACATAAAAAATACCAACACCAAATATTTTTTTCCAAATCGTTACCTTTGAGGAAATAAGTTAAAAAGTTGAAAAATTAGCAGTTTTTCAGTGAATTGACAAATAAGTCCTGTCAGCAAAGAAATCCGTACGTTAGGAAAATGAAATCATTATTTAGAGTATGTTTTAAATTACAATTTTTTCATACACTAAGTAAAAATGAATGAGGATAATGTATAATGAATTAATAAATATTATATTAACTGTAAAGGCAAAGTTGTATTTTTAAGAAATACCGGCATAAATTTTCTTTTGTTTCAGGAACTTTCTTTAGTTGATACTGTTTTAAATACACACTCTTGTTATTATCTGAGAAAACATGTCTGTTTATTTTTTTTCAATTTAAAAAAATAATTTGATTGAAATGTATATATATTATTGGCCATACTTAAAATTTTCTTAGTTGTACGGACAATGCCAGGATAAACTGCTGATTTACATATAAAAGTAAATACCTATTTAATCAAGAACTGATGAAATAAAATGTTTTATCCTGCTAAACACATTTCAACGTTTTTTTTTAAATATTTAATGCATTCTTTTTTTAAACTTTATAAGTAATTGACTTTCTGAAACTATTTTCAGGATATGTAGACTTTCTTATTTTCATTGTATTGGAATAGGCATATATAATAATGAAGCCTAATTATAATTATTTTTCTTTTAAAAAGAAACTGGTTATTTTATCTTTCTTAGGAATACTTTAATTTTGGATGAAAAGACTGGATTCCATTGCTGTGCATTGATAAATAAGAAAACTCATGATTCCAATGAATAACAGCATTGATTAGAAATAGTGAATAGTTATTGCTAAAATGGCCAAATTTATTAAAAACAGCACCTATAAGTTAATCCATTTTTTTTTAATATTTGCAAACAGTTAACCATGGTTGCATCAATTGCATACCATCTCAGGACAAATCTTTATTTATTATGATATTTTCTTCCTTTTCACTCTTTAAATCATCTTTTCTAAAGTAATGTCTTGCATGCCAGGTGTAGTTTTGCTGCATCCATTCTACTACACATGGTATATACTTGTATAAAACATTATTTATGTTTGCTATAATAATTTATTCTGCTACTTATATCTGAATTTATTTTAATGTGATAATTTTATTTCTACATTGTCTAGATTTTTGGTTGTAGCATGGAGTGCTATTGCTGTTGATTTTTTTCTGATCTATTTCATTTTTTATAGGCTTAATGCATAGCCTATTATGTTCATCAATTCTTTCTTTAGGCAATCGAGATGTCCTACTAACATACTATTTGCAATTTAGATATTACACCATTCATACATGGTAATGGTTTCTTATCATTTATGTTTGGGCTTTTTCCTTTTGTATTTGATGAATAAAATACTAATTTTATTTCTAGAAGTTATAAAATTCTTTTGATTGTTTCTGAAGTGTTTACTTCATATGGTATATTGACCGTCGTTTTTTTTTCTCCTTTCAGCTTCTTTTTTCTTTTGTATTATTGTGTATTGAAAAAAAATTGACGTAGCATTCTTTTTGGGAATCCATTCATTTTTAATGTGTTATCTTTTTGTGCTATCTGTTTGATTTAAGCATTTGTTTTTTTACTTTTTTTGAAAAATCCTATGGTGAGTTCTTTTTTTGTTCTAAGACTGTAATTGGAATTAAAATATAAATATCTGTCTGTCGCTGTATTTAAAGTTTTTAACTGTTCTTTTTTTGTTTTTATTTACTATACAATCTAAAAATGGCAAGCAATTATTTTTTCCTATTCTATTGTAAATTGAATATTTTTATCTTGAATATTAAGGAATTATTAGAATAGGCCAAAATTTTGTTGCTTCCTTATCACAAACATGTCATCTTATATTTCAGGTGTTTTTCAAAATGTAGTCTCACTTTCAATTCAAATTCTTTCATGAAAAGATTTGCTAAAATCTGAAAAATAGGCAATTTCATTTGCAGTTCCTTTCTCTGATTATAAGATATATTTTTGAAGGCAATCAAAGTCAAATAGAACAAATGATTATTAAAAGTACAAGTAATATATGTGCAACACCACTATACCCAACATGAAGAGCATTATACAAGAAAAGATAATTTAAGGAGTGAAAAGGAAGAAAATATTATTTAAAAAAAAAAAATATTGTCCCAAAATGGTACACTGATGATATACACTTGTTTAACTCTATTAGTTTATAAATATATAAAATATGGACTTGAACTAATAAGTACTATCTTTAATCAATTTTATGAGTGAACAAGGATTGCAATAACAATTCAAAATATTTTGCTGTTTTTGTTAATTATCATTATTCATTGGAATTGTAGATTTTCTTTTCATACCTATTTTGGTTTCATTATTTTAATGATAATTTCTCACCAATTTGTGAACAGATTATATAAAAATATGCTTTGTTTATTTCCTAATTAATAAAGTATTTCCTAATTAATCAGTATCATTAGCCAACATGAATGCTTACATGTAGTTCTCACTACAATTAAGAGATTTGTGATATTCATAGTTCTATTTCTAGGATTAATCCTAAAGCATCCAGGAAATAAGCACTTATATGTCTCAACTGAATGATCTGTTGAACTATTCATCTGGAGCACATCCATTAAAACATAGTGTAACTATTAAGATGAAGTCAATATTCCAAAAAACTGAAAATACTCTAAGTATCTTGTGATACAAAATTATAGCTATGGTTCTTTTATTTTGAATTCAATTTTACCTAAAGTTTGAGAACTTAGAAAAATTTAACCCAAGTTTTTATACAATATTTCAATCAGTATACAATATTTCAATATTTTCTTTTCTGAATAAAAATGATGCAATGTTTGTTCAATTAGTGTGTGAAAGCATACTCCCAATTCCATGAAATGCAAGGTTGTAAATTAAATAGGTTATTCTACCTTCATGAATCTGACTTTGACATAAAATTACCTGTCTGAGGTTGACATACCACAAGATCTCAGAACTGATTAAATAACCAGCAATTATAGAAAATAACCTTTTTTTGTTTTATTAAAATTCAAATTTAGAAAATTGATTTTTTTCTTCATTAAACATTAGCATCATTAAATATCATTTAGTGCTGCAACCATCTTGCTAAATGTATGCTTTTTTTTGACAAAATAATGATAAGAAGAGCTGTGACAATCCTATTTAACCTATATCTTGAAGGAACAAGAAAATTATTTGTTTTCCTAGGTATGTATGCCCAAAAGTAAAAGAACTGCATAGCATTTCAACTCTTGTATTGTAGTTCCCAATTATAATCTAACACCACAATACAAAGCCTTTTATCAGGATTTTAATAAAACATAAACCTTTTCCTTTTGATTATTCATCTGTTCAGTGTTCAAAATGGAGTTACATTATTTAATAATGGTGTGTCAAACTTTATAACTATTTCAGCAAGATAATATGGGTTTGAAAAGTTAAAAAACACTTAACTTTATGTGAATTTCAAAAGAAATTGTGAAATTTTAGTATAATCAATATTTGTCTTTTTTCCAGTCGGAGAAAGTATAAACATTTTTAGGAAAACCTTATGTTCCATAACAAAGAATAGAGGCTTTTATGACAGAGATCTGCTTTTAGAAGTTTGTTTTTAACAATGTACATGTATACATATTATTGTGTCCATTTGTGTTGCCTTTGTTACTGTTATAATTGATTATGAATGAGTAAATAGAAGTCAATTTCTGAATTAATATAAAATACAGAACCTACAATGCAAATGATTTGCAAACACTTCAAAGACTTTATAAAAAGATAGAATTTTTTTTTTTTTTTAAATCTATAGAATTTTTAGTTTAAAATAAGAGCAATGAAAAAAAGAAAACCTTTCATTGTGTTTAGTTGAAACATGGTAATTCTCAGAATGTTTATTATCCCACATATTGATTTCATACTTTTGCTATTCTGTAAAAACACTATACCTGATGATGAACATTTATTGTTAAAATTTCGCAACCAATTTTGGTAAAACTCTTAAGAGAAAAGTATTCTTTTAACAAAATCAACATCGACAGGAATAGTAACCTCTTCCATTAATCCTGACAAATTTAAATATCTATTCATTAACATTTTATAGATTACAGACTTCATTATAACCTACAATAGATATTCAAACAAAAGTTTCAGAAAATGAATAAATTCCTGTTAAAACAACCTTGGTAATAAAGTATGTTATAACTATAATCTTTTTGAAATAAAAAGAGAAAAGAATGAAACAATGGAGTAGATTAGTCAAAATAGTTTATATAATATTATTTTCTTTATATTTACCCTGGTTGATGTATCTTCATTAAAATATATTTTTAGATTTTAGAGTTCAAATCTGGATTTTAAAGTTTGCACAACATCACTTTCATGCATACACAGTGCTAATGGAGTTAAAAACTATTTTTTGTTATGAATATTTAAAAGTTACTTAGATGTTTTAACAAATATCTACTCAAGCTGCAAAAATATCATTTATTATGTCTTTTTTAAAAAGTATGATTCATACTCTTTAATTCTCTTTATTACATTGTAGGATATGATATAATTTTACTAAAATTAACTTGGATTGATTTTATTATCAGAATATGCATCTAATAGTAAAGATACTTTGAAAATATTATTTTTGGCAGCATTATTTTGGAGGATCAAAGTTAAAAGACACTGTAATAAATTTTGGCCTATGTTAGGTGACCTCTATCATGCCAAATTTCATCAAGATTAGTTGAGGAGATGGAGGTGGAAGAGGGTGAATTGATTCAAATTTATATTCACCATGGTGGCAGGCCCTAGGATGGTAGGGAACTCCAACTTGGTGTGCACCATTCCTAAGTGGTGGAGCTTATGAAGAGCTGCATCAAATATAACCTTGACCATGAAAAATTGTGTACTTCATTCCTAAGTTGGGGACCATCATCATGTCAGTTTTTGTGATGATTGATCCAGTGGCTTAGGCTGTAGGAGAGATGTACACACATACACATGAATGCTACTACTTTTTATATATAGATTATTATTTTATAATGGTATACAATTAATTGATTTTCTTATTTTGCATCATATTTTTGGTTTTAAGTTGTTCTAATTTTCTCTAAAATAATACATGAAATAATCACATATATGGAATGAATTAAAAAATATACCTATAAAAAGATTTGATTCTATTGGTGTATGTAGAATCTTTTTTATTTATTTGGGAAGGAGGGGTTTGGGATAGCTTGGTAGCTAATTTTTGTATAATATATTCTCTAATCAAATTCCATTTTCTGAAAATTAATGTCATTATATCAAAATTTGATTGATTGTAGGTTTTGAGTTAATTGAATCTTATTAAGACATAACTTCAGTTATAAAATTATAATGACATAACTTGAGTTTTATGTTGAAATTCAATTCAAAATATTGCAAGCACTAATATTTTTGCTCTGGGTATGGACTATCACATTCGTTTGGGTTACCCATAGAGGATGTCTGTTGTTCAGACCTGAAACTTCCAGCGACATTGGTGACCTAAAATGGTTCATATGCCATAAAACACAAACTCAAACTCCAGCGATGTAGTAACAGCACTGATGACTTAATAACAGACAGCACTAATAAGTGTAATTTAATGGTGTTACATAGTGATAATTAGATAAGGATAAAAATGTTATCTTCTTTTTTATTTAACTTCTGTTTTCTGTTTTCTAGCAAGTGCTTTTGTAATGATGTTGTGGGAACATATTTGTTTTAAAGATTTTTGATAATCTTTTTGGACATTGTTAGCAATACTCTTTAAATAAGGTATGTGTGTTCTTTAAGGATTTGTGCAGTTAGCAATCACAAAAAAAATTTATGTTAAAAGTATGGGCATTTTTCTTTTTGAGGATAATGTACATATGTAAAAAAATGACAAAGTATGTGGGATCTGTTTACAAACAACACTATGAATTTCAACTGACAAACTATATTGCTGAAACACTGATCAAACATACAAAAAACATTACCGGGCAGTTGGAACCAGAAAGATAAAAAATCTGGAACATCTGCAAGAAATATGACCACATAACTGATACCACAGTGTTTTAAAATGTATATATCTCTAAAACATAAATCATCAGAAATACTTCAGAAATAAAACAAAAATGATATAAGAAACCAATGATAAAATTTAAATAAAAATCCTTTAGAAATCAAATAAGATAATTTTTCCTCAAAATACACAATGCTTTTATAAATTTCTCAAAACAGGAATATTATACCTATGAACAAAATTAATGCAAAAAAATCGATATATCATCCATGATGTTTAATCATTTGATTTTCATTAAATTCTTATTATCTAGACTCCTTACAAAACATACTATGGCTCATGTATTATTACAATATTATCTGTTATTGAAAGAATATTATGAACATAAGAGGGTAAAATTCTATTGTCACTGACAAGTTTAGTACTAAAGTAGTTGAAATTGCGACTATTTATAGAATTAAACCAAGGCAAATATAGTGATTAGTAACAGTAATAGAATTAGTGATAGTATATGATGATGGACTCCCTGATCGATTTCTACCTCTGAGTGTGATCGAACAGTATCACTCTCAGACTGCCACACAAAGATTTGTTTTGAGTGATGAAGGCTTGTGTAGCACCATCCACACTTCTTGGAACTGCTGATAACACACAGTTGGTGCAAAGGTTTGCCACAGACCACATGAGCAGCTGACCTCAGGTTTTTATATTAGTTTTCCTTTGCCAGGATGCTTGTCTGAACAAAGACTAATGTTGAATTTAACTCCATGGTTAAGCAGTACTCCCAGACACTAACCTAGGTATTTTCAGGCCCCATCACAAGTTACAGTATCTGGTATTACTAAGTGGTTACCCATCTAAATACTGAACTGGCTTAACTTTGGTGATTTGATGGGAACCAGTGCCTTCAACATGATTTGACCGGATACTATATATATATATATATATATCCATAAATTTCAATAAAGCATGATATCAATTGGATCATCCTTCATAATCTTGGTATATTTATATATTCCAAATTTTGAAAGATGGTGATCAAAAATTTATTTCACTTTTAATAAGACAAGAAAACATTTAAGACAAGCAGCTATCTTGTGGCTATACCAGTATTATTAAGTATAATATCTATTTTAGCCAAGGATAGTGTTTTTTTTTAGGAATAAGGACACACTAGCTTCCAGATCAGTTCATTATAATTATCAGTCTAAGGAAAATAGCTGTTCAAAGAGAGTTCAAATGTTTCATGTGTTTCAATATCCTTTAATTTATTTTTCATGAGAGTAAATAGTCATAGTTTTAAAGTTTTCTATTTTATCATAAAAGAACTGAAAATGCTTATAAAAATTAATCTGGCTGAAATAGGATATATGTCCTTTAGAAACTCATTAATAGCTGTTAACACTTAAAATTGGCTTGTCAACTTTCTGAAACAAAACAACTTTGATATACTTATGTTATATAAACGAAACTGACTCATAAGCTATTGTTACCCTAAAAGCAGCATCTGCAAAATGCATAAGTCAGAGCATTAGGAGCATATGTTTTTGCAGATTATTATCTTAAATATTAAATAAACAGGTTCTTCTACGTAGTTGATGAAGCCATTCAAACTGAGAAAGTCTACTAACATGCACCCACATTGATAGTTCAGTTCAACTGCTGATAATTTATTTGATTCACTTGATTTTATAATTATAAATAGTATTAAAATATAAAATTTCTAATATTTCTTGCATATTTTTAGAATGCAAATACCATTTCTAATCATTATTATGTCACTATTTTTGTTCAAAATTTAAAAAAGTACACTAGATTCTTAAAAGTTTTTAAAATAACCTTTCAGTGGAAAAATCACTTTAATGTATTACTCGTAATTAGATATCATACACATTAGATCTATAAAAATAAAAATCAATTTGAATTTTTTTATTAAATTAATCAATTAAAAAAAATTTAATGAAAAGGATATTTGAATGAATAATTGCCTGATATTGATTTCCATTTTTCTTTTTTTATTTCATGTTTATAAGAAGCATAAAACAAAACTTAGAATTTTAATGTATTTGCGATCACTGACATTCATAAAAAGTTCAACTTATAGAATTATCCAATTTATTCAAAATAAATTAAACAATTTTAATGGCATGCTCCTATTTGCTTCTTGTTTTGGTCATAAATAGTCACCAAATCTATTAGGTTAGAAAATTAAACTGATGATTTTTTTGTAAGAAGTAACATAAAAACATATTGCGTTCATTCATGCAAACTGATGAATTAAACGAATGAACTAATTAGAAACAAACTTATAGTTAATATATTAAATATAATTCTGGTCATTTGATGTACATAGATTGTTAACTGATGATTCAATCCTTATTATGAAGAACAAAAAGATTTTAGGATTTTGTTATTGATTGTGAGACAAGTAGAAATTATGGCTTCAGCTTTGCAGAATCTTATGCCATAATAATCACTATTATCTGACATAGCTACATGCAGAAGAATTATACCTGCATGCCCTAGAGAAGCATTTCTATTTTGTACAAAATTCCCTAGTAATAATTTAGGAATATGGGTTGCTAATTGGTGGGAAGTGGTCTCTAGTTATTTCAAATTTATCTTAGAAACAAATTATTCTGTGTAAGGTGAGGTGGCTTTTTGTTGTATCAAATATAGCTTTCAGACACCTGTTCCAGCATTTCATTTTTTAAATTTTTTTATTGCAAACAAAAATAGAAGATTTAAATGAACTTTAGTAATGAAGAAAATCTTAATCTATTTTCACATTAATTTATGTGACTTAACTCTCTAGGGGATTATAGTTCTTTGTAAATAAACCCTAATTATGTCAGTTAAAATCAAATTTTAACATTTTTAAGAAATATTTTTATCTTAAGAATTATTGCAAACTTAAATGTCTGTGCTGATGTTGTTTGATTTTTAAATAATTTTGTTTGAACTAAAACATATTTAGGGTTAGAGTAAGGGTTAACTTTGGCCATAATCTTTTTATAATAACCATAACCCTGATAATAACCCTTTAGTAATAAACCAAACCCTTTCATGAGGTAACAAATTGATAGTTTGTTGTCACACAATGCTTTTCTTTCATGCATAAAACAAAACAAACATAGTTATTTTAGAAATTGTTCAAAAGCAGAGAAGGGTCAATTTTTAAGGAAACCATTTTGCATTGTCATATGTTACCAAAGAGAAGGAATTCAATTGAGTTGATGTGTAATTACTTGAAATATTTCCCGAATTCTGCTATTTATTCACATATTTTAAAAGGAAGGTCATTATTTGACTTGGATAAGATACAATATTGTGTTTGTTATTTTTATTCTAACACAGACAGAATAGTCGCTATGGATATTTATAAAAGATTTAATTTTTCTAATAATTAA
>JAYKTE010118772.1:0-13479 GCA_036873565.1 Xipholeptos notoides | reverse complement strand
TTTATTTAACCAGCATATTGACATTCATTGGGTTATTTAATGCTGAAAATTGATTTGTTTTATTTAGTTTATTTGTTTATTTGATGTCTTTTAGTATTAGACTTTTTTAGATTGGTTTTGCTTTTCAACAATAAAAGTATCAACTATGATAAAACAGGAAAAACTCACTTAAAGTTTCAAATTTAGATTTTGTTTGTTTCAACTATTTTACTTGTGAGAAGCAACAGAGCTATATTACAAAGAAAGGTAACTAAGCAAGAATCTTGGAAATCCTACAGGAGACATGAGCCTCTAAAGTCATTTGCTAATCTAAAATAATATAGCCTAACTCTAGCTATTTTAGACGCAAAACCATATTTATAGTTTCTCATTTATCCCAAAGTCAATGCAGTTTTCTCTTGTTTTCTTATAAATGAATTTTCTTGTATACAGGAATTACCTGATCACTAAAAATAAAACTTATTTATTCTGCTGAGTATTAGGGAATTTTCAATGGTTTAATAATAGTGCATTGTGAACATTTTAAGATGAATGATACGATTCGGAAGATGTGATTTATAGATTTTCTAAGAGTGTAATCATTAAAAGCGAGTGTGGCTAATTCTTGGGGAGGTCCACTTGGGGCAGTGATTGGATTGGCAATTTGACTTCTGAATCGTGATATGCGAGTTCAAATCCCAATGCTTCCATTTACGCCCACCTTTGGTCTAATAACATTGGGAAAGGTATGAATATGTACATTCTCTATAGCTATGGATTAAATAATGCATACTATATATATCTAAAAAAAACTATGTGTGGACAAAAGAACCTTTATCAAAAGTGATTGTTCTCGACATTAAATGACCTAAAAAAGTTTGATATGGATTAAATAGTGCATATTAAGTTATTTAAAAAACTGTGTGGACAAAAAGAATGTTTCTCAAAAAATAATTGTTATTGGCGTTAAATGACCTACAAAAGGGTGATACATTATGAAACACAAAGGCAAATCATTAATTGCTTTTGATAGAAAACCTCTTATTGAATAAATAAAGTAAGAGGCCAATTTTTACAGAAAATATCTATCTTTCTCGTAAAATACCAACTAAAAAGTTTTCTTTAAAATAATAAAATTTGTTTAAACTATTATCAACCACGTAAAAAAATGAAAAGCTATCAACATAATGCTATGTTAATAAAACTGCAGAATGCAAAAATAAATTTAATTATGTCCTCCATTAATTATACAAATCAGATTTAAGGCACATAATTCTGTTAGCCAACTAAAAATGGTTTCTGATAGTGAGAAAAGGAGGTTTTCTGGCATTAAATGATCAATTAAGTAAGGCATGTAAAAACTACTTAAAAATTGAAACTATCGTAATATTTTTGGACAAACGCTGTACTGCTGGGGTTTAAACAATGATGTATGTTGACAAGTAAAAGTATGAGTCATCAACAATTTTATGAATCACATAAAAATAGTCATCTAGAAGATTCTCCAAACTCCAAGTGAACTCATGAATGGAGGTCACATGATCAGATTACATCATCATCTCAAAAATTCCATAGTAAAATATAAGTTGGCAAGTCGTAAACAAATAAGTAAGAGTTCAAGGAGATACTTTAGCCTGGCACAGCTAGTAGACAACCGTTCGTCACATTGTTTGACAAGCTATCATCAATTGTTTCAACAATCTTCTCATGAACTTTTGAAGAAACTCACTGAAAATAAAAAGTAATATTTTTCTCCTCAGCTTTAGAATGTTTTTGGTCTCAATTCTTCTTCGCAAATTAATTTTAATTAACAATGTGAAACACAAGTTGATCACCATACATTTAGAGAAAAAGTATAAAGTTGTCTTCATAAAATATTATATTTTGTTGAATAAAGGAATGAAATTTATTTATTTCAATATAGTAAAAATTAATTAATTTGTTTGTTTGCATTTTATGGCATATCAACCTTTTTAGGTCATTTAATGCCAATAATAATCATTTTTTTGATAAACTTTTTTGTCAACACATAGTTTTTTTTTAAAATAACATGGTATGCACTATTTAGTCAATAGCTGGAGCGAAAGTGCAGATTCATAACTTTCCCAAGTGTAAGAACAACTAGAATTTGTACTCTTGTATTACGTATTCTGAAGTCCAACTGCCTATCCACTGCCCCAAGTGGATCTCCCCTTAATTAATTTCCCAACATTTCTGGCTGTTAATCTTGTACAATGAAATTTTTAATATTCATTAAACAAGGTGATCAGACAATATTACTAAGTGCATTTTCTTATGACAAAAATCTAGTTTTTAGGGAATAAACATATACAAACTTTGAATAATCCTTGTATTTCTTTTTTTCCTAAATCTTTACTCTAAAGTTTTAATCTAATGTACACACCTAGACCTTATCCGTTAGTCTATTACATATTGTTAATATCAAAACCACTCCTTGGAAGTAAATGATTTCAAATGGCATATTGGAGACCCCAAGCAAACCCACTCTCGACTAATGAAGAATGCATGTATATACAATAGCACATAGTAATCTATATGTAACACTTTCTTTTTAGTTTCTTAGAGAAAAGCGATGGTTATAATTTCTTATTACAACATTGGTAGTTATTACAGGTTCATATTTCTTCTAGCAGGGATGAACAAGTGTTAATTATACTTACAAATAATCTTTTTGATTTACGGTTTATGCAATATATACAACCAATACTGTTTGTTTTGGCTAAACTGGAAGTAATACATATTCATTAATTCTATTGCTATGCATTGAAAGAAAACTTGTTGTTCTAATGAATAATAATATTTATTTAAAATTGCAAAATATTTCAAATGGCTATTGCTATCTTTGTACACTTGAATATAATTTTGAAAATTCACACATATTTAGAAATAGTTATTTATTAGAAAAATAAAAAGTTAAAGAGCTACGAAGATTGGAGTGAGACCATTTTAATGTATGACCTTTCATGCTCCAGAATATATTTTTTACAAAGTCACCACCATTTTCAATCTACCTTTGATAGCAATGAACAAGAACCTAAAGATTATAGAGACATTTTTGTTTTTGACAAAAGTGATCCTAATTTTGGAATATTATAAAATTAAAAACCTTTTATATGAAAAAGAAATAAATTAGTCCAGCTATGAATGTCAGGTGGTAAGAAGTGCAATTAGAATTTTGTTTTAGCAGCAGCAGAGGTGGTAATAATTCCAGTGGTAATAATAATAATAATAATGATAATACTACATTATTTTTCGAAATCCTTGAGATAAAATACGATAAACTCTAAAGTATTATTTGCACTATTGTCCTCATCCATATTATTATCTTTCTCACAGCAAAGGGTGATTCAGTCAAAATGTTGTGAGAAAGAAAATACCAGAGATGAGGACAATAGTCCAATCAATACTTTCAGAATTTAGGTAATTATACAGTCTTTGACTGAAATGGCCTGAGGCCTGCTGGAACTCAGAAAAAAGTAGTTTTTACTTTGATTCCAGTGAAAACCACTGGTTGCTGGTAGTGTAAGTGCTTGGTGATTGGTGTGAGATCCCATAATAATAATAATATTATAAACAATGATAATAATCCAAATTCACATAGAGAGAGAGTTATGTTCATTCAGCAAGAAAGTCAAACAATAACTAAAGATTCCAGTTCTGTGTAGGGAATTATATAATAAAGTTTATATACATTCACTTCTCTGATTAGCCCATCTTCTATACCCCTAGGTAATAATGGAATCATTTGAATCTCAGTGATCATACCCATAAACCAAATATATTGCAACAGAAGGGTTGCTTGGTTTGATGAAACTCAATTTAAACCATCTTCATTTTTTTATATTGTTTGTTCTTGTTTAAAGTTTGATTAGGAAATTTGATTCAAATAAAAATGGCATTTATTCTCTAACTTTGATTGATTGGTGTTCATAGGTAACCTGATTTTATTGGATTACGTTACTTAAAAATTAAATGGACAAGATTTATTTTAAGAGGTAAATTTATATTAATTTTCTACTGATTCTCAATTTTTTTAATCCATTATAGATAAAAATAATGGTTCAATAAGATAATTGAATTATTTAAACTAACTGATTATCATCAGTATACTGACTGCCTAACATTTTCAAAGACAAGAAACTGCAAAAAATGACAAAAATTTAATTGCCATTTTTAATCTACTGAAACATAATTTACTGATTTAATAGATTAAAAATAAAACTAGGAAAATATAAAAAATTAGCTAATGACAGAAAACTATTTTAGATATAGAAGTTTGTTTCGTTTATGTTGAGGCCTATGTTTTTATCTGGAACCTTTACTTGAAGCTCTTATTATATACTCAGATTTTTTTATCAATGTGTACAAAAAGCTTAATGT
The DNA here is from genome assembly GCA_036873565.1 of Xipholeptos notoides. Classification (NCBI taxonomy): domain Eukaryota; kingdom Metazoa; phylum Mollusca; class Cephalopoda; family Idiosepiidae; genus Xipholeptos; species Xipholeptos notoides. Next base: position 9,099 of record JAYKTE010118772.1, on the reverse strand, counting down.
CAAAAATGATTTTATATCAGTTTGTGTGTTATCTAAAAATTAGTAAGGTTTTAATAAGATCATTTGGGGGCTTAGGAAATTGAATTATATATATAAGAAAAAAATGAAAAATCCTAAAATCTACAAGACTAAAGATATTTCAATGTATGAAAAAAATGACTGGATTAAAAAAGCAAAAGCAAAAATATATGCTAATTGTATATAAATTTTTTAAATCTATTTCCCTTCATTTTTCCCAGTCATATATATGATAACCTAAGTGGATTGAGCAAAACTGAATATCAAGTTACAAAAGAACCTTGAAATAATATTAAGCCCAAGGTACTAACTTTTTCTTGTGAAAAAATATGGAGCTATGTGAGTACAGAAATACAGGAATTTAAGTTAGAATTTGTTCAAAAATTTAATGTGCATTAGGGTAGTTTGATTTTTCAATTTTTTTAATATATAAAAGATAGAGTACCAAAAGATGTGTATATACCTATTAAATACTCATACCTGAAATTAGACCTGCATCTTCAATGATTTGCTGGCAAAAGTGCATTGAGAATGGTGGTGACTATGCATAAATATGAATTCTTAAGCACAAAAGGTTGCCCATCTTGGTAGCTCTTCATCTTTAAAAAAAATAACATTTAAAAATAGGTCACATTACTTTGGGAATGCTCCTTGTATAATAAGTATGGCCTAATTCTTTGAAAATATAGATCTCATTAGTTATCATTGAAAAATATAAAGAGATAATTTGATTACTTTTTGTAAGAATATGAAAAGAGCATTAACTAACTGGAAATAATTCTGTGTGTGTATATTCTATCATATGCTGATGTAATGAGGAATGTTTCTAATTAGAAATCTTTGAAGGGGGACATTGAGAAAAAGGTTGAAGATAAGAATAATCTAATCTCATCAGAACATGAATCACAAAAAAGTAGGAATCAATATACAAAAACATAAAACAATTGTTTTCTAAGTATGAATAGAATCTCCTAGCAGAATCTGAGTATATATGATAATTGCTTTATTTTGGCAGACGATAGCCATCTTATCAGTGCCATGTCTCTCAGAATAGAATTCTTTTTTCCTTCCGTGAACTGAAACTGATTTTAAGACCAGCAAGAGATTTGTATTTTTCAAATCAAAAGACAAAAGCAATAACAATGCTATAACCACATAAACAAGAAAAATATAATTAATTTGCAATGCTTAAGAAAACACAGGGGGGCATTAAAAAGAGATAAAAAATGTTATTGTTTTTTGTGTTTTATGGCATATCAACCATTTTTAGGTCATTTGATGCTTATAACAATCATTTTTGATAAACATTTTTTTATCCAAACATAATTTTTTTTTTAAATAACATAGTATGCACTATTTAATCCATAGCTGGAAGGAATGTGGGGTTTCAAACCTTTCCCAATGGTATTAGTCCAAAAGTGTTATTAATGTTAACTGATGTTTATTTAATTACCTCATGGATATAAAGATGGATTATAAAAGAAAGAGGGGGTTAATGAATAGAATGAATAATTTTGAAACAAGTATTATTTTAAAATACAAACCAATAACTGAATCTATTTATTGAATATAAACTCGTAGAATAGAGCAGTGGTCAGGGAACAGGAGTAAATTACTCCAAATGGGCTAAATTAGAATGTTTTTTGGAGGGGGGGTAATTAACGTGCCACGGATGTGGATGTGCTAAGTGAGGGAAATCTGTAGAAAAGAATACATCAAGGATCCCCCAATCTTTAAAACTATGGAAAAGTGTTGAAACTGCTTCATCAGTATTTAATCAGTATTGAAACTATTTTTAACCCTCAGTGAAACTGCTAAAAAGAATGCTTTATTTCTGTTTGTAAATGTAATTCCTTAGTTTTTTTTCTCATGTGCCATTTCTATGCCAAAAAGACAGACTTTGATTTCCTATCATAGATGAAATTAACAATTAAACATTTTTCCAATATACATTTTTTTAAAATTTATTATTATTATTCAAAGGGACAATGTTATCTTGGTAAGCTTTCAATTTCATTCCTTCAGCAGCTTACCTCTTCTACCTACCCTATGTAAGTTGCTGGAATCTTTGAATTGGCCATGTTCTTTTTCACTCATCATACTTTCATTCATTTCACTTTAGTTGATTTTTTTTTTCACTTTGAAGTATTTTTATGTTTCTTAAAGAAAACAAAGTTTGTTTCAGGTGTCTTTTAATTTTAGATTTTTTTTGTTTTTTATAATTTCTCAGTGTATATTTTCATTAAGTTTTAAATATTGAGGTTGACAGGAGCCCGAATATGAAATTTTCCATTAATTGCATTTGTCTGATCAGTGACATGCCACTCCCTGGGATGTGCCGCTCCCTGGGTGAACTACACCTCTGTTGCTACTCCACTGTGTTTATGCTGTCTTACTCATTAAAGAGTTGAGGACAAAATTAAAAAATAGATAATATTCTAATACAGTCTAATCATGCATATATTAACCAGGCAGAGAAAGTAAGGCAGTGGTGAAAGCTTGGACTCTGGAATCACATTATGCAAGTTCAAATCCTAGTCTTTACCATTTCATTCACTTTCAGCTGCCTCAGGCAGATAAGGCCCATTAACTTGGGAAAGTAACTCATCTAGGCATAAGGATAACATCATTATAAAATGATCCAGCCTGGGGTTGAAAGAATTACTGGCTCATGATAATGTTTCCCAAAGTGGGTGCTATCACCTCCCCCTAGGGGTGCTGCTTTGATATCAGGGGGACAGGGGAGGGCGATAATGCAAAAATAAGCAGATAGGGACTGTAACTCAAAAAAATACACAATTAAGGGTAATTTTAAGGACTAAAAAATGTTTTATTAGTTATTATTTTTTGAAAAGCAAATTTTGTATTTAATATTATTTTCAGTTTGAAAAAAAAATGTGTTTGATGTGATTATTAAGGTTTATTTTCAAGATCAAATAAATTATTTACAAGCTGACAAACTCAAGCTTGTGTGTGTTATCATTGTTTTTAGATACATATTTTGTTTATAATATTGTCGGGTAATTCTTTGTCTACAGTCTTGAAATTTGACAAAGGAAATTCAGACCTGGGGCAAAATTTTTAATTGGTTTTTAGTCAGAAAGACATAAATTTAAATTTCTTTTTTTCAATTCTAATAATTTAGCATATCATGGTTTTCAACAGACACCGACAAGTAGTATTTTACAGAAGTTTTTAGCTTAACATTCAAAAAAAAATCTGGCATCTGAACTTAAAATATTTTAATGCATTAGAACTTTTTGTTATGAATAGAGTTTCATTGGAAATAAATGTGAAATCCAGGCAATACATCTAGAATAATAGAATTAAAACTGATTAACTATTTCTTATCCAGTATCCATTTACAGGGATCATTTATCAAAATGTGATTTAAAAATAAATCTTATTACTAATATAATTCTATTCATTGGATCATTCACTAGGATATATCTATTTGATCTAGCACCAACCCAAGTTAGGCACAAGGCCAGTTTCACATACTCATTATATCCTTGGGTTTTTTGTCATCAGTGTTGCCCTTCACCTAGATGAGTTACTCTCCCTGAGTTGATGGGTCTTATCTACCCATGTTTTTTGAATCAGTGTTATCCTTACACCTAGATGAATTACTGTTCTGATTTAACGAGCCTCATCTGCCTGAGGCAGCTGAAAATGAACATAATGATTTTGATTTTGATTTGAATTATGTAAGGATAACATTGATTCCAAATACCCGTGTGGATGAGAACTATCAACTCAACTAAAGTATTTCATATAAGTGAAGGACTACACTGGTTACAAAAGCCCAGGGATATAATGAGCATGTAAAACTGGCCTTGTGCCTAACTTGGGTTGGGGCCAACAAAGTAGAAATACCAATAGTCTGAATAATTGATTTTATAGTTATTTTTTTATATCGGTTTACTGTCATTTTTTATCATTTTTAATCTCCACATTTCAATCTTTTATATCTTTTCCTTTCAAATCAAAGCAAATATATCTTTACTTATGGACAATTATATATAATGAACAAAATTAAATTTTCCTTTGTTTTGTGAGCAAAATCTATAATCCATAATCTATCTAAGGACAAAGTCAGGCACCATTTGTGATTGTTAATCATAATGTATACTTATGATGTGAACTAAGGATTGGTACCACGAAGGAAAACTCAGAACACAGGTTTTCGGTAGATAGCTATGTATTAAATAAAAGGTTACAAAGATAGTGTTGGGCAAGCAGAGCTTACTCTGGTGTTGTCCAATATAGTTAGTAATAATCCTGCTGATAGTAAGTCAGTAATATGATACTCCTTCTCACCTACTAATATAGTGTTTGGACGAGTTCATATTGTAGGTAGTTACGGTCTCACAACTTATAAATACTTATTTCAGTAGTGTAGAATATAAACTAATCATTATTCATGAACAAAAAGAAGATGAATGGTTCAATATCAGGAAATTCTCAAGATTGAGACAGAGATGATTTTGGGGAAATCAATAAGTTATGCAGTATTTATATTGAAAAATTGGCATCTTTCATAAACTAGAATTCATGAATTGGCAATGGAAATATGAAAAATTAGAAAGACTGTCAATATCGATGACGATTGCATTTCAGTACAAGTCACTACTTGTTTTCTAAAGAACTGATTACCTAAGCAAATGCTGAAGTCTTTAAGACAAGTCTAAAACACAAAATTCAAAGAAGGACCATAGAAATAAATACCTTGTGTGTTTCAGTCATTAAGCCAGGTTACAATGTTATAAATGAGTCACTGAGAGTAGAAACTTGACAAGTGCCACTGCAGCCAAAAACAACTTATGTATACTACTGTATTCCTAAAAGGCTCCTCTACCCCATTGAAGAGAAAACATGGTCGAATTGAGACTGAAACATGGGTGAAAATCAACTAATGTACAGATTTAGGAGTACAATGCAAAAAGCAGCACTACAACACTCTTGCCAATCATATGCCTTAAACTACCCTGACAGCCAATGGGAGTGCACGGGACAAAGATTTTTAGCCAATCATAATGTGTCCTGTTTTTTGTCTTTTTCTCCACTTTTTTAATTTTGGCGCTTGTCGGGTTGTTACTCTGAACGCCTTAAATCAAACAAGACATTTATGCTGTCTTACTCCTAAAAACGTGGTAAACAAAATTAAAAAAAAATGTTCTAATACAGTTCGATCATACATATATAAACCAGGCAGTGGATGTAAAGCAATGGTAAAAGCTTGGACTCTGGAATCATGTTATGTGAGTTCAAATCCTAGTCTATACCATTACATTTACTTTCAGCTAACTTGGGCAGTTGTATCTCATTAAATTGGAAGAGCAACTCATCTATAAGACTGATTCCAAAAACCCGAGTAAATGAGGCCTGTCAACTCAATGAGAGTAACTCATCTAGGTCAAGGATAACACTGATTACAAAAGTCCAGGAATGCAAGAACACGTAAAACTAACCTTATGATGTGCAACAAAGTATATATCATTGATTTAGTGTGCAACCAAGTATCTATCATACATATATAAACCTAACCTAAAGAATCTAGTAAAAGTTTTAACATCAAAGCATAAGTATACTTTTAACTAAATTAAATTTCCAACAACATTTTATATATTTAAATTTAGATATATTTTAATTTAAACGTAGTATTTCTAACATGATTTTAGAATTCAGTCCATCCCATATACTAATCATAAAAACAGGCAATAGATGAAAACAGGGGAAGCATACAATTATTTCTATATGTGATGACAAATGAACCAATGGGGTGATGATAAATTTATAGATGGATAGATAGATAAAAAGATCAATAGATTGATAGATGGATCGATAGATAAGTAAATAGGTAGGTAGATAGATAGAAATATAGATGGATACATGGATAGATAGATAGATAAATATATTGATAGATAGATAGATAAATATATTTATAGATAAGTAAATAGATAGATGGATAGATAGATTGACTGATTGATTGCCCCATGAATTCTTGGAGTCTCCAAAGTTTTGTCATGCAAAATAAGTAAGCAGTATGACATACTGTCAAGAAATGAAATCATAAGCAACATTTTGTACTACTTAAATCTGAATATGATTTACATGATTTATGATGCAGATGTTAGAACTCTATTCAAAATTCATTTACATTTGGACTAATACTCTTGGGAAATGTATAAATCCCCAAATTTCCCCAGCTATGGATTAAATAGCACATATTGTGTTATTAAAAAAACAATGTGTGGACAAAAAATAACATTTACCAAAAATGATTGTTATCGGCATTAAATGACCTAAAAAGGTTGATACACCACCAAACACACATAAACAAACAAAATTGTTATTCAGCCAATCTCCTATAAAATAAATATCACTGAGATTTTGTATATAACAAGATTTTTAACTAAAAAGGTTGATATGCCATAAAACACAAACAAACAAAATTATTATCAAGCCAATCTCCTAAAAAATAAATATCACTGAGATTTTGTATATAACAAGACGTTTGAACATAATGAATATAAAAAAAGATCACAAAGTTATTATTTCATAGAAGTATAGTAATTTAAAATTCCTTTGTAAAAAAATGTCAAGGATATCCTGTATGAGTGAAATACTTTTTTGAATAATGCTGAAGATAGAGATAAATACATAATTATCTGCAAAGCATTCTCATGTTGGGCAAGTGAATTTTATGAGTTCAAATCTAAAGAAAATAACACCGTTAACTAAAACTCTGTTGATAATGGTTCACTGGGAAAATGGATGGATTATTTGTGCTGAAGAGAACATTTCTCATATTTAAGATTTGAACTGAGGAACCCATTTGTAGTATTTATACATCCATTTGCTCTTTTGCTTTTATGAATTATTATCAGCCAGTCAAGGTAAAGAGTTTTTCTTACATTTCATGGGTTTATATATATATATATATATATATATATATATACATATATGTACAGGGTGGCCATAAAACACTTTTCATTTCAAATGTTCATAAAATGATTTAGAGCCTATGAGTGCCTATTAAGTGCCTATACCCTAAAATCATATGACACATGAAACTTTGTTAATTTCTGTAAATGTTCACACCAAACTTGTAAGGTTATCAACTCAATAAATCATATTATGGATATTTGAATTAAAGAGTATTTTTATGGCCACCCTGTATATTTATATATAGGCCATAAAGCATTGGTAAAAGCTTGGACTCTGGAATCTGAATACATGAGTTCAAATCCAAGTTAAAACCATTACATTCACTTTCAACTGCCTTGGGCAGATGAGGCTTGTTAACTTGGAAGAGTGAATTATCTAGGAGAGGGGCATTCTGATATAAAACCTACACTCCATTTGACCAATCAGTAATCTTGCTTTGAGTGTCCATGGTTAGAGGCATAATGGAAAGAGAGCATGTTGTATGTGTTGTACAACTGCACAACATGTTAATTATCTGTACAGACAAGTCTTTCTGACATGCCATGAGGGTTGGCCTTCATCTGTTAAGAAGTGGCAGTCACCATATATATTTATACAATAATCCTTCCAAAAGTAATGCCACCTATTTGATGAGCTACAAAGACGGAAGTAGTACCATTAAAATGTGCAACCTTTTATCTTATTTTTCGAAATCTTTGAGATGAGGTATGATGAATTCTAAAAATACTTATCAGACTATTTTCCGCATCTATGATATTCTCTCTTTCATGACATTTCGGCTGAATCACCCTTCGGCCTTTATCAGGTGTTCTAAATTGACTCATATTGTTTTTAGATTTATCTTGTTTTTTTTTATTTTCTTGAAATTTAGTGTTGATTTTATTTTTATTTTTTAACAGAAGATTTTTTTATGTTTCTGTCATCAAGCGTTTCTTTTTCAGTTAGCTGCTTGTGTGTTTTAATCCGTGTTTATGTTCTTCTGGTGGGTTTTCACGTGTTTTTTACATTTTTATGTTTTTCTCGTATATTTTATGTGTAAATATAATTCTACTTAATATGTCCTAATATTATGATACCATTTATTCTACTCATGCTTATTAACTATTTTAACTAACATTCTGATCTAGATTTCCTTATTATGAGCTCCCATATAGAGTCTGCTCAATAAGTCATTTAACATATGAGCCGCTTTCTTGAAACGTCTCAAAGTCCAATGCTTTTCTCAGTTCAGTATCTTAACTCTGTCCATAATGGCACGTGGTTACCCTACTCTTTCCAGATGTGTTCAGCCACTTCCGACTTTTCGATTTCACCTTTCACTACTGCTTTTTGTATTTTTTTCCACAGTTACAAGGTATAAACTAAACATAATTTTTTGTCATTTTGTAGCCTGTGGGGGGTTTAACTCTAAATAGATGTTTTCAAAGAGTTGATTTGCTCTTGAAAACTGTCCTGATTTTATATGGACTACATATTTTTTTAAACAAATCTTCTGTTAAAATAAAAATAAAACCAACACTAAATTTTTAGAAAAGATAGATAAAACAAGATAGATCTAAAAACAATAAGAGTCAATTTTGGACAACTGAGAAAGGCTGAAGGGTGATTCAGCTAAAACATTGGGACAGAGAAAAAATTATAGATGAAGAAAATAGTCTGATTAGTATTTTTAGAAGTGCAACCTTTTGTGTTTCAGAATTTAATTTTCTACATATACACTGAAATTCTCAATACCCTTTTGCTAATGATGAACAAGGAGACATTACTTTTTCAATGTCACTTGTATATAAAAAAATGATAATGTGTTTGTTATCTCTTTATAATAATAATAATATAGATTAATATATATATATATATATTAATCTATGGGAAAAAATGTTTCTTATTTATAATTAACCTGTTCAATATCAGTGATACAGTGTGAGTAGTTTATCATTGTGAAGATATTTGTTTTTAATATCCCTTTTTACAGATATTAAAAACACCATTTTAATAACTTCTTTCCTGTTTTTAGTCTTATATTATATTGACAGGAAAAATTTATTTCCTATATATATATATATATATATATATATATATATTAGTTAAGTGTAGACACGGGGTCAACAGCCTTCGGCGAATGTCAGTTTC